>JANUYF010000015.1:8453400-8745900 GCA_026167975.1 Phrynosoma blainvillii
TTAAAATATCATGTTTTATCAGACTGTACCTTGGACTTTGAGAGCAGCTGTTCTCCACTTGCAAGTAATAGCTTATCTGTAAAGTGATCATCCTTTTGAAATATTCACATTTTGGTCCAGATGACACAGAATCAGCTGTAACCCTGCAAAAGAGACAAAAATATGGCAGTAGGACAAATGGTACCCTTTGCTAGTCCACTTGGGAGCTTTCCAAACTTTGAGAAAACTTGGGTTGTACAGCTAGCGGAGAGAGAAAGACTGACCTGTAGCTAATGGGTTTTCTTTTGATACCAATATTATACCGATACCAATAATGATTGGAAACCAATACAAAGAAAAATACCAATAAAAGTATCCCTGTGTTTTTTTTTAACACCGCTTTCTTATGAAAAAGACAGTGGAAAGTTTGCATCGTGCATTATACACAATATTACCAATATTATGCCGATACCAATAATGATTGAAAAACAATAATACCAAATACCAAGCAAAATACCAATAAAGGTATCCATGTTTGATTTTTAACACCTTTAACTGATGAAGAAGCCAGCGGAAAGTTTGTGTCGTGCATTATAGATAACAATACCAATATTACACCGATACCAATAATGATTGGAAATCAATAATATAATACCATAAAGATGTCCATGCTTTGTGGATTTCAGCAGGTAAAATGTTTGGTGCAGAGATGTACAGAGGCCTTTGGATGGGCTTGTTACACATAGTTCCCTACTCTCCTATGGTGAATGGATATTTCTCCTAGGCGATATATGGGAAAATAATAATAATTCCCCTTCTATGGAATTATTCACCACTGTGGCTCCTTGTTTACTTGATGGCCCATCCTAGCCACAAAGGTGCCAACCATTAGACTATGTTGCCACATTTTTTGCTCTCCAGGGCTGATGTGCTAAATTGATGCAAACCTGTTTCTCTCTTTCTTTCTTCCCCATTTATCAAGACCAGATTTTGAATGCTTCTTTTCTCCCCACATGCACTTGATTCCCCCTTTTCCCCGCTTTCTTGGGATTGATGGTTTGAAAGAGGAGAAATCCCTAACAAAATAGAAATCAGTTGCAGATGGAACAGAGAGGCTGGGATTGAGCCAAAGGAGGTGGCATCGCTTTGGAGTCCTTAAAATATTCCCAGTATCCTCCCACTGGTTTTCTAAGCCCCCTTCTGCAACAAAAGAGAAGAATCCATGAAAAATTAATTCTATTTTGGAATCCCCCCCCCCCCTTTCCTTTTGTGTGCTGGTTCTCTGATCCGCCTCTCTCTGTCCTTCAATTTTCCCTTTCTTTCTCCCTTTTTCCAGAGGAACTAAATGGCAAAGAGATCTGAAATTAATTAATTTTGGGAAGTGGGTGGGTGGGGGATAATGGGGCAAAGAACAAAACAGCCGTTCTGGAGGCCAATGCTAATTTTTCCCTTTTGCACCTTTTTTTCCCTTTTGCAAAAAAGGCCCCAAAGTAAAGTTTAAGATCTTGCCCAGGAACACATCTTTTGCTACTCTGGGGAAGGTTTCAAAACCAGTTTAAATGTTGCTGCTTTTTAAAACATTTAATGGCAAGGGTTTACAGGTATGTACAAAACAGGGCTATGGATAAATAGAGATCTGAAGGAATTCCAAATTCCTACCCAGTCGAATTAAAAATCTTCACCAACTGTTATATGCAATTTATATTTGCTCTCAGCTGAATTTCTTTCTTTCTTTCTTCTATCCATCTATCAATCTAATTATCTCTATTCTCTGTGCTCTATCTCTAATCTATCTATCTACTAGCTATCTATCATCTCTCATCTCTCTATTCTATCTATTTCTATTCTCTCTCTCTCATCTCTCTCTCTATATCCACATCATCTATCTATCTATCTATCTATCTATCTATCTATCTATCTATCTATCTATCTATCTATCTATCTATCTATCTATCATCTCTCTCTCTCTCATCTATCCATCCATCTATTTATCTTCTATCTACCTATTTATCTATCCATCCATCCATCCATCTCATCTGTCTATCTGTCCTATTCATTGATCTCTCTCTCTTTCTCTCTCTCTCTCTCTCTCTCTCTCTCTCTCTCTATATATATATAATCTCTCTGTCTATTATCTCTCTATCATCCATCTTCTCTCTCTCTCTCTCTCTCTCTCTCTCTCTATATATATATATATATATATATATATTTTCTCTCTCTCTCTCTCTCTGTATCTATATCTTTATCTTTTTTATTTCTGATTTCATGTCCCTTGAGGTTTTTTCAGACCCGAAGCCTTTGGACAGGGAGATTTAGGTGTGATCTCTTTTTTAGTGAGCTATCCTTATTTGCAATGTCCTGATCTTCAATATATTGACTTAGAAATTGGTTCTATTTTTAAGTGGTTTGAGGAGCATCCTTGTCCCAAAGGGGGCTTATTTTGAAGATGTGAGTGAAGAAGACAGGGGCTTGTTGTGGTTGTCTCTCTAAAGCACAAGGTCTTCCAAAGGCAGCTAGTCTGGCCTCCTCCTTGCTCTTGGTCTCCGTCTGCCAGAGGTTTTCAACCACGAGTGTGAATCATGCACCCCTTCTAGATGTTGCTGGATTGTAACTCCCATCATCCCCCCTTATTGGCTATACTGGCTAGGGATGGTGGGAGTTGCCACTCAGAATCATAGATCTGCGACATCTGAAGGCTGTCCATGATCTCCAGCCCTTGCTGGTAACAGATTGGTGTTGGACTTATTTTACAATGTATGGCATAGTCGTTTGAGCATTGGACTACGACCCTAGAGATTTGGTTCCATGAAACCCACTGGGTGACCTTGGACAAGTCACACTCTCTCAGCCTCAGAGGATAGAATGACAAACTACCTCTGAACAAATCTTGCCAAGAAAACCCCAGGACAGGGTTGCCATAAGTCGGAAAGGATTTGAAGGCACACAAGATCAACCACAATTTCTTTTTGATTTCAGTTACAAGTGGTGCGATGGTCTTTTTCATATTTTAACTTTTGTGCAACTTTTGTTCTATGGTTTTTAATCTGCTTGTGAATTCCTTCAAGAACCAGTTCTGGGAGAAAAAGAAGGCTGCAAATCACATTAGCAGGTAAATAAATAAAGCAATTGGACAGCTGAATAGAAATCTGATATATTTATTGCTATTAGCCACAGGCCATTGCAAAGACAGCTGAATTTATGATTGTGTGTGTGTGTATGTTTGTGTGTACCTTTTAAATGCCAGAATTAATTACAAGAGCTTGCTGTCACCTTTGTTAGGTCGGTCTGAAGGGTCGACACAATAGATTAAATTATATCTTTCGACAAACCAATTTAAGATGCTGTAAAAGGGTATGAGTTTCTAGATTTTTCCCAGGATTTTTTATTGACATTGCAAATGAACAAAACTGCAGAATTAATTACGGGTTCTTTGCAAATGTCAGGGACCAAAGACATTTGCATTTCTCCAAGGGTTTGCAAACAACAGAGGCAGATGTTGTGGCTAAATTGCCGTCAAGTTGGCTTTGACTTAGGGCAACCCTCTAAATGAGAGACCTCCAAGGACTTCCATCCGTAACAGCTCTGCTCAGGTCTTGCAAAGCCAATGCTTCTGTGATTGAATCAGTCCACCTATAAAGCCATTTTTGGCTTTTCCTATTGCCTTTTCGCTTGCAGAGCATCATTGCCTTTTCATGTCATCTCACGATGTGGGTAAAGTATGACAGCCTCAGTTTGAACATTTTGGCTTCTAGGGAGATGTCAGGCTTGATTTTCTATCAGACCCCCCCAAAAATGACTTTACAATCCAAATATCTGAGAACTCTCCTCCAGCACCCCAAATTGAAATGCATGGATTTGCCTTTTTGACAATTGAAATATCTGCAGAACATCTTCTCCAGCATCCCAAATTCAAATGCATTGATTCCCTTCCTGTTAGATTTCTTTACTCTCCACCTGTCACTTCCACACATAGAAATGGTTTCATGAGACAATCCAAAAACGGCACAAGGATGACCATTAAATGTGCCACAGAATCTTGATTTTAAACAAGTGTTATATGTCTTGATAAATAAAAAAGCAAGCTCCCTTTTTCGATGGTATAATGTTGATCTTTCTCTGAGAGTTGCAACAAATTGATTTCCCGCTGCCTTGCTTTGAACTCAGTATTATTGTGCGCCTAACAACTCACTGCTGGAGAGATTTGTTCAGCTGCAATCCTGCTGTCTTCAGTGGGGTTTACTCCTAGGAGTAATCTAATGCTGTAATCCCATCCTGACCTTGTTGTTGTTGTTGTTGTTGTATTGTTGTGTGCCTTCAAGTCATTTCCAACTTATGGTGAACCTAATGCAAGTCTATCACAGGGTTTTCTTGGCAAGATTAGTTCAGAAGGATGTTTTGTTTTGTTTTTTTTTTATGCCAGTGGCTTCCTCTGAGGTTGAGAGAATGTGACTTGCCCAAGGTCACCCAGTGGGTTTCCATGGCTGAGCAGGGATTTGAACCCTGGTCTCCAAGTCATGATGCAATGTTATTTGTGCAAACCTCTGCCAAGTCAAACTCGTCTCACAAAAGCCTTTAAAAACAAACAAGCAAACATGTAATTTATGAATATTTGGAATGCAAAACACTGAACCCATAAACCGCTTAGGACAATAATAATTAAAAATGGAGCTGTTAATCTAATAGATAAATACTGAAAATCATTTCAGTATTTATTTGACAGATCTGAATTAAATGCCTCTCTTCAAAATTTAGCTATGATGGGATGCTCCGTCCAGTGAGACTCACCATCCGTTAAAAAGGAAGTAAATGGGTTTCATATAGGATAAAAACATACCAGATCTTCAAGTCGCTGTGAACATCTGACTTGCATCCTGTCTTAATGAAGACATAGTTTACATCTTGGTCATTGTAGGGATCAGAATTGTCTGTTGACCACACAATGACATGATTCACCCCTCCAGATCCTGACAATGTAAAGTACAAAAGACATTATAAAGCACAGAATCCACAATTTATACCATCTATCTCTGGCACAGTGACAGCTGGTGGGTTCCACGTCAGCAGAGAAGTGAATCCACAACATGTTTTATCTCAGACTTCTCAACTTCTTTGGAGCTCAGAGAGCTCCTTTAAAGCTCCCCAAAGCCTGGAGTGGATCCGCTGCCCCACTGACATGGCACTCACAAATGCTCTTGCATACAAACAGTGGTGGCAAGTGGTTCCCATGTCAAAGGTTCAATTAATCCACTCTGGGGATTTTAAGGAGCTTTCCAAGGTCCTGAAATCTATTTCTAGCTAAGTCCAGCACCTTGGACAGTAACTAATTAAACCTTGGGCTAAATTCACAGCCTCACTGACATGGGACTGACCAGCCTCAGATCATAGATTTTTAAATATATATATATATATATATATATATATATATTATACATCACAGAATTACATCTTGACACACACTAAACAAATGCACAGACAAATAACATGAAAACCACAATAAAACAATGACAATAACAATAGAAACACTTCCTAATCTCCCCTCTTGGGTATTATACCTGTCAGTGTTGCTTTATACTAATCCCTTTTACTAGCAATACAGTACTCTGTTTTATATTTATTTGTACCCCGCTTTCCCCCCAGAATTGGGATCCAGAGCAGCTTGACCATTTCTGTCTTGGGTTTTGAACACTGTGGATATAAACTTCACATGCTGATTTCTATAGGTGCAAGAGCAGTCTGGACTACATTTTCCTTGGTCAGCTGGCAACCTTAAGACAACAGGACTAACCTGCTTGAATGGACAGGTTTCTCTTGCATGGAGTAATTCTAGCTCCACATGCACTCTCTGCATGTTTGTGACTGTGACTCCCATCATTCCCACCTAGGAAGGCCATGCAATCTGGGGATGATGGGGTAGGTTGTCCAGTACAATCTATCCCATTTGCAAGATGCAGAAGATCACTGAATCAGACCTATCAGTTCATCTTGCCATAGAGCGACGACTGGTGGCCACACTCCAAATTGCTGCTCTTTTCATTCCCTTTCTGAGCTTCTGGAGCTGAAATAAAAACGTTATTTTTATATTATTAAAAAACCTAGTCTGGAAAACCAGTACACAAAGGGATTGATCTTGTATTCCTTTTGAGATTTACAGCAAAAAGAGAGAAGCTGGTTGCATGAGCTTTTGGGGACTTGAGCCTACTTCCTCTGATGCATGGGGACATTTTGTATTATTTCATTCGAGTCTTGGTTATTACTGGTTGCTCTCTGGTTTATTTTATTTTATTTAAAATGCAACTCTATCTACACATTTTAGGAGTGCTTTAGTGGCATCTTCCTGTTGGACCTATTGTTTTTCTTCCTATTATGAGGTTTTGAGTCTCTTTTCTTCTCCTCCTTGGATTCCCAGTTCTAGGGTTTTGCCGCAACCAGCCACGATGCTGAGGTTCCTGGTAAGTGCCATCTTCCCGGCCCTGATCCTGGCAGCGCCTCCACCCATTAACAAGCTGGCCCTTTTCCCGGACAAGAGCGCCTGGTGCGAGGCCAAGAACATCACCCAGATTGTGGGTCACAATGGCTGCGAATCCAAATCCATCCAGAACAGGTACTGAGTGGGAATCCCTGGCTTATGGCTGGCAGCGTGGTTATATGTTGTATCATATAGGTATGCTTCAGCTATTATGGAAACTCCTTTTTACAAAATCTTTTTTTATAACTGACCAGCTCCCTTCCTCCTTGTCTTCTGTCTAACTGGGAGATTTTTTTAGTAGCATCACCATTGGGATGATGGTGAAGGAGGGCCGGAGAAACACTGACATTGCTGTCAGATGTCAGCAGTGGTTAGCACTGAACGATGCCATAATTTAGCAAAACATGAAAGGGTTTCCATGCTCCAAGACATGTTCTGTCAGGGACTGATTTCATTTAGTGGAATGCTTCCCAATAATGTCATAAGCATACAAAGGAAACTTGCTGGATGGGACCTCAGGAGAGCTTGGAAATAAACAACCATGCTGGCTGGGGGATTCTCAGTGTTGCAGTCCAAAAAAGCAATGTTTCCATGCCTTGAGACATGCTCCATCAGGGACTGATTTCATTTGGTGGAATCCCTTTTGATAATGTCATAAGCATACAAAGGAGACCTGATGGATGGACCTCAGAAGAGCTAGGAAATACACGACCATGCTTGTATTTGGGGGATTCTGGCAACAATTTCACTCTGCTTTCCACTCCAGACTCCTATGAAATCTTATTCTATTTACTTTCCTAACAAAGCCTTGCCTCCTTTTTTCCTCCATAGGGCTTGCTTGGGTCAATGTTTCAGCTACAGCGTCCCCAACACATTCCCACAATCCACAGAGTCCCTGGTGCACTGCGATTCCTGCATGCCAGCCCAGTCCCTTTGGGAAATTGTGAGTAGCTTCTATTTTCCAGACCGGTTCTCTTAACGGAAAGCCATCAGAGCTTCTTCTCAGATTCAACTTCTAGGAAGTCCAGGGTGGGGTCTCCCTTCCAGTTGAGTGGGCCCAAAATGTATGCTTTGATTTTAATTTGGGAAATGAGCAAAATTGTGGAATTGTTGAAGAGCTGTTTGCAAAATTCTGAGGCTAGAGACATTTGCCTTTTTGAAAGCATTTACGAACAAGGAAGGCAGATGTGGTTGTTAGTTACCATCAAGTTGGCTTTGACTTGCAGCAACCCTATAAATGAGAAATGGATTTTCTCAGGATGATGATGATGATGCTATTATTATTATTATTATTATTATTATTATTATTATTATTATTATTGCAAACGGACAGTGTTGCAAGGAACAAAACTGATTAAGAGCTATTTGCAGACTTCAGGACTGAAGACATTTGCATTTCTTCAAAGCATTTAACAATGAGGAAGGCAGTTGTGGTTGTTCTTTGCCATCAAGTTGGCTTTGACTTAGGACAACCCTATAAATGAAGAATAGATTTTCCCAGAATTTTTATTGAACCTTAGGTTCACCATAGGTTGGAAATGGCTTGAAGGCACACAACAAGAACAACAAGAACAAGCTCTTGTCTGTGTCTCTCTCTCTTTCTCATTCCTTTTGGCATCTGTTGTTGCCTCTGTTGTGTGAGTCTGTGTTCACATCTTCTCGTCCTTCCTTGGTTTCCTCCAGGTGACGCTGGACTGTCCGAGCAATGAGGACATCCCGCGAGTGGACAAATTGGTGGAGAAGATCCTCCATTGCAGTTGCCAGGCTTGCGGGAAGGAACAGAGCCAGGAGGGGGCACTCTTCAATGTCTATCTGAATGCCGATGACAACCTTCCAGGAGAGGGTCCCAGTCCACACCAGTATGGCCACCACCATCCATCTGAGGAGGCCTCCAACCACCATCACCGCCAACATGAAGAAGAACCTACGGACTGATCACGTCTGTCCTTCCCAGGACTCTCCTATCGGCTGATGGACACCGTTTTGTTTCCTCCTTCCCTTTTGTTTCATTTTCTCTTTCAAACTCCCACCATGCTTTGCTCTTAGCTGGAGAAGGAGGTCCCAACCAGAGCTGACCTTCTCATTCCAGGGGATTCTGGGATGGCTTGACCGCATGCCCTCCGCCATTTTGTAGATGAACACCTGGTCCTGTGTGACCACCCAAGATCACATCCTGGTTAAGATACCCAAAATTATTCAAACGAGAAGCTTCAGCAGTTTGGTCTTGCCTGAGTCTACTGGGAAGGGAAGACTTTCTCCACTTTTGTCTTCTCCTCCTACTTGGTTAATTGAGTGCAAACTACTTTTTTTGGTACTTTGAACTCAGTTTGCAGCAATGGAAGTAAACAAAGGGGGAAGTGGAGGAGGAGAGAGAAACTGGGACATTTTTATAAGCAGCTATAAGAAGATTGGCAGAGGATTAATTACCCCTACCAAATCAGGATGGTTGGAGGGTTCTTGGATTTGCATAATTGTACAGTCTGGTTTTTGAATTAGTAAAATTGAAGAATCTTGAATTTGCAAAAATTGCAAATTCTTAGATTTGCAAAATTGTACAGTGTGATAATATATCAGTAGAGGTGAACCAGGGGGGGAAGTGACTCACCAATGGGAGGGGTTTTCTAGAACCAGTAATTTGAATTTTTTGGGGAGGTGTCTTTCATTTTTAAGGCCCAACAGGCACTTAGAAGTATAGCCCAAATGGATTCCCAATTGCTGCCACATTGTTGGATGGTTTCTTTTGGTGGACTACTTTGGTTCCAAAATCTCTATGGTTGTGGAGGACCTCTCAGGCTCCAGGAGGACTGTCAAAGCAAGCTGAATGCATGGAAAAGAAAGAGATGCTTCCTTTTGGTTCCTTCACTTCAAAGAAAGATGGATTGTTGGACTGGGAGGCTGACAGATGATGATAATTTTTCAGTTTGTGGGAGGACTCCACTCCTCATTTGTGGAATGTCAAACTCTCAACTCATATTGCGACCCAGAGAAATTCAATGCCACAGAGTTGAACTGGTTTAACACTCGGTCTTGGGAATTGTAGTTCTGGGGGGAGGGAAGGTTGAGTAGGGTCTGCTCAGCCATGAGGACTAAGAAATGGAGGTTCAACCAATTTAGATCTGCCTACTAAAGTTTTGTATCTATAACCTTCTACATTCCCCTCCCTTTCTCAATAACGCAAACGTTTGGTCCAAATGGTCTCTTCCTCTTCTTGTGTCTTTTACGAACCACCTCCAGGCATGTGTAGGGTTACTTCCAACATCTCCGACTTAGTCCCAGAGTTTTTCATTTTTGTGGGTCACCTCAAGGAGACAAGGGGGTATGTTCTCCAGTTTCAGTGGATTCAGCTCCAGACAAGAGGAAAGGGCCGGGTGCAAATTTCCAGCTCAGCTCAGCTCAGCATGGTACATTTTCCAAGGATTCATTTATTTGTTGCTACAGCTTGTGAAGACTTTCTGGTGCCGTCTATGTACAGTTGGTCCTTAACTTTTGCAGGGGTTAGAGGCTCAAGATCCCCATGAGAGTGAAAAAACTGCAAATATAACATCTCTCTCTCTACACACACTTCTCTGGGCATTTCTAGGTCCTCCAGCAATTCGATGGTCAACCTCCACTGGACATGGAACCCATCAGCACCTGTTTTGCCAGAGACAAACTATATCTTCTCTGTAGTCACCCAGGTTGTGAGTTGTGGATTCTGTGGTTTAAAATATCTCTTTGCATCTCCAGACATTTCAGAGCAAAAATATGGGACAAAGAGAAAGAAAAGTCTGGGCACAAATTTCCAACTCCACTCAGTATGCTCCAGTTTCCAAGGGTTCATTAATTTGTTGCTGCAACTTGCAAAGAGTTCCTCAACTTGTCTCTTTGTCTTGTATTTTGTCTCCCTTTGTCTCGTAACATAATAATAATAATAATGATTAATAATAATAATAATATCTTACCAAGTTCTCCCCATGGAACGAGGAGGGGAACAAGATTAACAAATACACAATATCAGTTAAAAGCAGCCATCAGTTTTAAAGAACAAACAAGACATGTACCTATTAAAACAAACCACATTTTGATGTTCATCCTTTGAAATTTACAATTTAGAAACCATCTGGATTAAGCAGCATCAACCTCCAACGTTCAGTTTTTAAAAAACACGTATCTAACAGAGGTGTCTGTGTGTGTGTGGTGCACAATACACTTTTCAAGCCAGTGCTCATGCCCTGAGGTTCCTCCTCCTTACCCTTCAGAAAACATTTTAAGGGTTGGGGTTAGGGTCCTTTGCACTTTGGACTCAACTTGCAGCAACTGAGGTAAGCTCAAAAAAGTTGGAGTGTCACCATTTTCTCTGCTGTGCCACGAGGTGGCACTGCGATGTCAGCAAGGCTTAATGCTGGAGTAAAGTGTCTTTTTAAATTATTTTTATTTTCGAGATGTAATTTTGGAATTGCATTGAAGGCTCCCGTGCACCTTGAGGTCAAGCAGAAAGTCTTTGCTTAAGTAACCGCATGAGAATTTGCAAAGAATTTGCTGCTAAGTGGCTGACCTCCATTCTAACCCTGTTGCCCTTTCCAAGAGTTCCCAGCCCTCCTCTTTCTTTATGTTTTATTGATTAATATATTAACTGCATTTAAATACTGGCCTTTCTCCCTGCACTCCCATTGCAACACTATACCCTCTAACATTCCACATCTGAAAAACCAGGTCGCAATGCAACCAAGCAGCATTATGATGTGGTCAAGATGGGAAAAACCATTAAGGAGGATGAACAGACAAGCAAGGAAGAGATGTACCTATTTGCATTTTCTGAGTTTCCTGGAAAGGTCAAGATTCAGCCACTTCATCTTTTCTACCACTATTCCCCATTGAATTGATGGGATGCAAACAACATTTTGAATTTGGTTTGCAGCAATTGAGGTTAAGGGGAAAGTGAGAGGAGAAGAGAAATCAGGACTCTTTAAAAACAGCTGAAAAATTGAGACAATAGAAGATTCATCAGGACTCTCCCTACCGAAGTGGGACTCTTGGAGGTGTTCAATGCAGGTTGTGTGTTGCTTTCCCTGGTCCAGCTTTATCCTTCGAGGTACAACCTTGTGAGGTGGGATGCTTTAACTGGAGATCCTGCACTGAACGAGGTTTGACTGGATGACCCATGAGTCCCCTTTCAGCTCTATGATTCTGTGAGGTATGTCACTTGGGTAGAGATGGCTACTGATCTCCTACAGGTTGCCCCTGAGCGCCATGGCTAGAAACAAGAGGATGACGCCCAGTAGAAAGAAAAGGAAAGGAGACCAAGGAAACAACAGAGCTTATCGCACCACTAAATAAACCTTCTTACCTCTCTCAAATTCAATCTTAGTTCGGGTGACATCCGGATACTATCACAGGGATTTTGCCGCCAAACCCGCTGCCCGCGTCTAGCTCAGATCCCAGGGGCGCTCTGGTGGCCATTTCCTTACGTCAGAAAACTCCCAGTTTCTAAAAGAGGTGTGCTGAGTGCCTCTGGGACCCAGGCTGGATGTGGGCGGCAGATTTGGCAGCAAAATCCCTGTGATAGTATCCAGATGCCACCCAAATTAAGATTGAAGTCAGGAGATGTAAGAAGGTTTATTTTAGTGGTGTGATAAGTTCCAACAAGTCTCAAAATGCCAGTGTCAATAGCAATAGCATTTACATATCTATACCACTTATCAGGGGACTCAGCACTCTCTAAGCGGTTTACAATCTGTAAGCCAATTGATCGAAACAAGCTGTGAATTCATTTTACCAACCTACGAAAGGATGGAAGGCTGAGTCAACCTTGGAGCCCTCTGGGATCGAACTCACAACCTTGTGGCTGCAGGACCAGCATTTAACCACTGTGCCACCAGGGCTCCTTATACACAGTACACAAATTCTACACAAATAAATACGCAAATGCACATGGACACAAAGCTGTAGATGATGATGATGATGATGATGCTAGAATCCTGTTTGCGACTTAGTTCTTCATAAGGGAACTTATGTCTGCAGGCAAGGAGGCCAATAAAGGAGTGTGGTAGGTGTGGATGGCACTGGGTGACCGGGTGACACCTCAGAGGGAACTACTTATTATTGTTATTTATTGTATTTATACTCTGCTCTTTAGAAATTCAGTACAGCAGGATGTGTGTGTAGACAGCCTCCTGGCATCACTCCAGAGTGGCTAGGATAGATTCATCCTATGTTTCATAATTTTCCAAATGCATGGCTACCTTGCAGAAATGCAACAATACTGAACATAGAAGATGTGCACCTGGGCACCGGCAAGAATGCTTCAACAAGTGTCAGATACTTCTGATCCCATTGGGCTTCTGCACTTCTGAGCTGGTGCCCTGATCTGGTGCACATAGATGCTTATCCATGCCCATTGAGCATCAGTCACTTCAGCCTTGTGTGATAGTTGCCTGTCTATTGTAATGTTGCAATAGGTGAATATGGGGCCTTTGCAGACTGCCAGAAATAGTGCAAATTGAGTCCACTTTAAGGGTTAGGGTTAGTGCTAGGGAATCATGGGAATTGTTCTTTTTTCTGAGACGTTGAGCCTTCTTTGTCAGAGAGCTCTGGTGCCACAATAAAATATAGTTCCCATGATTTCCTAACCCTAACCCTAACCCTTAAAGTGGATTCAATTTGCACTATTTCTAGCAGTCTGCAAAGGCCCATGGACACTTTTATTGTTGAGTTCCTTCAAGTCGTTTCTGACTTATGGCATCCCGAAGGCGAACCTGTCACAGGGTTTTCCTGGCAAGATTTGTTCAGAGGGGGGTTGCCTTTGCCATCCTCTGAGGCTGAAAGAGCATAACTTGCCCAAGGCCCCCAAATGGGTTTCCATGGCTGAGCAGGGATTCAAACCCTGGTCTCTAGAGTCATAGTCCAACAATCAAACCACAACAGCTCTCACCACTTGGTTCAATTTTACTAACACATAATGTGATTTATGAAGACATAAATCCTAAGAATGCCAGCCAATATACATGGCTCAAATCCAAGGTTGCTGCATTGCTAGAAATTTGGGGACTGAAAGAAATTTTCATTTTGGGGGGCACAATTCTTATTTGGAGAGCAATGGACTGAAATCCAGGGCAGACATAGCCTGGCATTACTAGTGCATTTTCCAAAGATAGGGCTTCCTCTGTAATGGCACCTATAATTTTGGAAATCCTCCCAAGAGAAATAAGATTGGCTCAAAGGGAAACGTGTCATTAGACCCACTGAATCAATGGGATTTACCTATGTGTCAACTCTCCCTTCGATAATGGAATAAAGGGATGTACTTTAGTCAGGTCAAACCAGTCAGATTGAGGTTCTTATCTTTTTCTAGACGCACAGGTAACAAGTTCACCTTCCCTCCCAGGTGTTTCAAAAATATCAAAATACAATCATCTTTTTAAGAAATGCTTTTATTGGCTGGCTTTGATACCCTTGTGATATGATATTGGACATACCCTGGCATTGCCCTCAGCAACGAGGTGAGAGAGAAAATTAAAAATGTGGAGGAATTAATAGATTTGGGTGCCCGCTGGTAGCTCAATTGTCCACCGGAAGAATGACTCCCCCCTTCTCCCAGTATGTCACTCCCAACAACACCAGCTGCAATGTTTGTGCTTTCCAAAGATCTTGTGCAGAAGGGGGGGAAATCTCCATCCTTCAAATCAACGCAGCGAGCTTTACTGCTTTCTTGAGAGATGCAGGAGAGGAGAGCAGGAACGAGTGGAAAGCTGCAAAGACAGAGCAGCACCAGAACAGAAGAAGGGGCTGCATTTTTCATGTTGGTTTCCTTCCATCTCATGCCAATCCCAAGAGAGAAAGGAGGCCTATCAAGCGAGAGAGAATTTGGAAAGGTGGGTGCCATCTGAACTGTTCACCAGCTTGCTTTGAGATGGTTTCCACCAGCCGGTGGCATTGGATATGATTGATGGGGATCACCCAGCTTGTGGTGGCAATGAGAAGAACACCGTGCCACGTTGGCTCTGAGTGGGAGAAGAGGAGAGGAGGAGAAAGGAGGAGAGGAAAGAAGAGAATAATTGAGCACTCAAAATCATACTGATGGCAATGGTCACCTAGCTCTGACGCTGGGCATCTTTTTGGGTGAGTGCTCGAATTCCTTTCCTCCTCCTCTGGGTTACCAATTCCTCAATGGAAGGAGAATTTGGGGCTGCCAATGCCAGCCTGATTGGGGAGAGGGCTCCTGTGCTCCTGCGTGGCAGCGCTTGGACAGCTGCCTTCCTCTGCTTCATCATCCTCCTGACCATGGTGGGCAACTTCTCCCTCATCCTCCTCATCTTCACCCAGCGCTCCCTCCGCAACACCTCCAACTACTTCTTGGTCTCCCTTTTCATGTCTGACCTGCTGGTGGGCTCAGTGGTGATGCCCCCAGCCATGTTGAACCAGCTCTACGGCCGCTGGGTCCTGGACGGGGCCTTCTGCTCCATCTGGTTCTCCTTCGATGTCATGGCCACAAGCGCCTCCATCCTCAACTTGTGCGTCATCAGCCTGGACCGCTACCTCCTCATCATCTCGCCCCTCAAGTACAAGCTCCGGATGACCTCCTGCCGGGCCGTCCTCCTCATCCTGGCCACCTGGACCTTGGCCGCCTTAGTCTCCTTCTTGCCCATCAAGATGGGCTGGCACAAGATGGAGTTTGACCTCCGGCCGCCCAGCAATGCCACCCTCCAGCAGGAAGAGGAGGAATGCCGGCTATTGGTCAGCCTCCCGTATGCCCTCATCGCCTCTGGCTTGACCTTCTTCCTTCCATCAGTGGCCATCTTGTTCACCTACTGCCGCATCCTCCTGGCGGCCCGGAAGCAGGCGGTTCAGGTGGCCTCGCTGACCAACAACGTGGTCATGGCAGCCGATGAACCGACGCAACAGGTAAGGGTAACCAGAACGGAACAGGGAAGAATGACCAGAGGTGACAGGTAATAATGACGAGCCGTAATGGGTAATAATAAGCAGGCAGAACAGGTATGATAACCAGATATAAGAGATAATAATAACCTGATATAAGAGATAATAATAACCAGATGCAACAGGTAATAATAATTCAATGCAACAGGTAATAATAAACCAGATGCAAAAGGTAATAATGACAAGACATAATGGGTAATGATAAGCAGATTGAACAGGTGCAATAAACAGTAATGACAGATAATAATAACCAGATGCAACAGGTAATAATGATTCGACACAGCAAGTAATAACAAACCAGATGTAAGAGATAATAATGACTAGGTGCAACAGGTAATAATAAACCAGATGCTACAGGTAAGAATGACTAAATACAACAAGTAATAATAACCAGATGCAACAGGTAAGAATGACTAAATACAACAAGTAATAATAACCAGATGCAACAGGTAATAATGACTAGATGTAACAGGTAATAATAAACCATCTGTGGCAAGTAATAATAAGCCAGACACAATAGATAATAATAACTATATGTAACAGGTAATAATAACCAAACACAATGGATAATAGCTCCTCCTCTCAGTTTGTCATTTATTTGTCTATGAATTGTCATCCATCATCCTTGTGATCCTTGCAGGAAAAACTGGGATTTCCTTGCAGTTTGTGACTGTAGGGAAATTGCATAAAAAACAACAACCCCAGAACCAGTGTGTTGAGCTCTGTGTATCAGTGTGTGTGTTTTTGTTTTGATGTATATTCAGTCTTATTTTTGTTCAGACAACAAATTCAAAAGTTGCTTTCAATTCACCAGGGAGGGAGACTTTGGCCAACATCTGAAGAGGGCTAATGCTTCTTTATTGCTGCTGTCAATGTCTGTTAGTTTGCCAGTTTTATGAGATTTATTTTCCTGAAGGGTTGTTGAGAAGCTGGAGTGTGTCCAAAGGAGGGCCACCAAAATGGTGAAGGGTCTGGAAACCATGAAGCCTTATGAGGAGAGACTAGAGAGCTGAGTATATTTAGCCTGGAGAAAAGATGGTTAAGAGGTGATATGATAGCCCTAAATATTTGAAGGGGTGTCATGTTGAGGATGGAGGAAGCTTGTTCTCTGCTGCTCCAGAGACTAGGATGAGAAGCAATGGGTTCCGACTGCAAGGAAAGCGATTCCACTGAAACATTGGGAAAGACTTCTTTAATGTAAGAACTGTTCAGCAGTGGAATGGATTGGTGGACTTCTCTCTCTTTGGAGGTCTTGGATGGGCATCTTTTAGGAGCTCTTGAGTTGTGTGTTTCTGCATGGCTTAAGGGGGGTTGGTCTAGATAGCCCTTGCAACTTGATTCTGGTCACTCTCATGCTGCCGGCAAGTCAGAGTGAGATTTTTCCAAATTCACTTCGACACTGGGGAATGTCAGGTTTTTGAATCAGGGAATGGCAGCGATTCCCTTGTTGAAAACCCCCAAAGGGAAAGGAAATACAGTAGTCAGAGGGACGGAGAGTCGTGGATGCCTGTGTCCTTCCCGCAGGGAGCAGATGCTGTCAGCCCACACTTGCACATGGCAGCAGAGGGAGAACCAGAGCGGGAGAGGAACAGGCCTGGAAAGCTGAATAGTCATCCCCTCCCAACACTTTCTCTGGAGAAGTTCCTCCACATCCCTCAACAAAAGGCCTGACAGATTCTCCTCCTCCACACTCTTTTCATTTCAGGGACTGCAGTGGATTTCTGCAAAAAGAGCAAACAGGAGGGTGAGGAAGGAAGGAAGGAAGGAAGGTCTGAAACCGGATTATTTCTGCAGTGTGGATTGGACCATAGTTTGGTCAGAATCTTTCAAGTTGAAATTCAGGGAGAGTTAAGAGTTTTGTTCCCACGGGTGTATTTTGCAGCAAAATGCGTGAACATACATGCGCACACACAAACAAATGCACAAAACTCTGGGGAAATTGCCATTCCCTTTTCATGGTGACTAAATGATCTTGGTAAATGACATTTCTCTCGCCTTGGGACATTAGTCATTGATCAGAGGGTGACATTAGAAATGGAGGCAGCAGGGAAGTTGTTGTGGTTTCACACACAGGCCTTCCTCCCCTTCCAGGAAGGACACACACAGAGAGAAATTGTGTGTTTGCAAATTTATTTTCTCCCCATTAGTCTCGCTCAAACAAAAATCCTCCTTGCATGTCTGATTCCCTGCTAGTTGAGGAGTTTATTGAACTCCGCAACAGGGTTAATTAGATTTTGTGTGAACAACACACACACACATGTGGAGTGAAATTCAGAGCATGAACCTTTAGGCTGGTCTTTTGCAAGTGGGTTTACTTATTCAGTTCCTTCCAAGAATATCATCATCATTAATTCTGCAATGTAGATGCAACCCCAGACACAAACATATGCATTCCAGTGGAAAAGAAAAGAAGCTCAGAGAATCATGGAATTGGAAGGGACCCCCATTCTAGTTCAACCCCTGAATTACAGGAATGCATGCCTAAACACAAGGAAGGACATCTTGGTGGTAATAAGAGTTGTTTGACAGTGGAATAGATTATAGAAGACAGTGGGCTCTGTCTTGTTAAGAAAGGATAGATGCCCACCTTTCAGAGATGCTTCAGCCCAGTGGTTCCCAAACTTTGGTTCTCCAGATGTTTTGGACTTCAGCTTCCAGAATTCCTGACTGTTGACCAAGCTGGCTGGGGCTTCTGGGAGTTGATGTCCAAAACATCTGGAGGACCAAGGTTTGGGGGTCACTGCTTTAGCCATTGGCAGCAGGTTGGATTAGATGACCTCTGGCTTCCCTTCCAATTCTATGATTGAATTCTCATCACCACCTCCATGAATGGCCCTTTCTGGGGTAGATTATATATATATATATATATATATATATATATATATATATATATATATATATATATATATTTCCCCAGATATTGAACAGGTGCCTCTTGATGAAATCAGAAGGGTGAGAAATTTAAAATTTTGGAAAAATGAAGATACACCTGACCTGAGCTTGGGTGAATGCATTTCACAACGCCCTTAAACTACAATCCAGAATATAAAACCAGAAGGTTGCCAATGGCAGTACAGAAGTTATGGGGGTGTTTTTCATGGCAATCTCCTCTTATGAATAATAATAACAGTTATTATTGTTATTGTTATTATTATTATTATTGATTGCAAATACAATAAGAAAATGCTAGTTTGCAAAAAGGTGTTGGAAAACAAGGCAGCCCAGCAGTTTGTGTGTTGAAATTCTATTGGTACAGCAACCTGTATCAAATTAAAGTTGATTTAATTTAAAACCAGATGTTGAGATAACAATTCAATTTACAGCTTCAAAAAAGAGAAAGAGGAAGATGCCATAATGAGGCCAGCCTACGCCATGACTGTGGAAATATTCGAGGCTCCAAAATAAAATAAAATTTAAAAATCTAATTAAGAAGTTTCTCTCACCAAATCTCATTGAGGATCACCAAGCTGGAAAATATGACATTAATTAGTTGTGTTTTTTTGTGTGACTGATTCACTCAATTAGTTTCTACAGACAGTTGGCTGGCCTTTGAGGAACAGGGTAACTGTTTCTCTGCAAACTATTCAATAGAGCTTGGAAAAGTTGTTTTCTGGACAGCAACTCCCAGAATCCTCCAGCAGTGGTCATGCCGGCTACGGTACTCAAGGAATCATAGGTCTTCAAAGTAACTTTTCCAACATCTTTATTCACCTCCTGGACTTTTCCTAACCTTGCGCCTTCCAGAGGGACAGGACCCTGGGCTGATAGGAGTTGCAGTCCAATATTTCTGGAGGTCTGCATCACATTTTCTGCTGCGTCCCACAAGGCAGAGACAGAAATAAAAATCTATGTGACTGAAAAATGGCCGTAAATGTATTGATTACAACCAAATGTATTGATTGAAATATAGAAATTTATTGATTACTGGTAGTCAGTGGTATGCAGTGAATTTTGGGATGTGGGAACCCATCACAACACTTCCCACAGCTTCAAAAGTGTGTGTGTGTCTGTCTACTAATACTGAAATCTATATTGATATCTTACTAATAGAATTAATTAATGACTTTCCTCTGCATCAAGAATAGGCCTTTTGTAAAGTTAATCAATCTTGTTTTCCCGTTCAAGACTAACCCACCACCACTTACACAAACCAGTCCTCCCAGTTAATATTCTCTCACTGCACAGCCAAGATCCAATGGAGGGGTTGTGTAGCATAAATTTACTTCCAGATGTGTTGGTCACAGGCTGGCTGAGGATGCTGGGGCTTGTAGTCCAGCAGGTCTGGAGAGTGCAAGGTTGCTCCAAGGAGAACCAGGTAATGCATAATAAGATAAAGTATTTCATTTTATTTTTTTACCATCTCTTTTTTTTTCTGATATTCTAGTTGCTGCAAACAGACTCTGTGCAAACTCTCTCTTCTCTCGAGAACCAGATGGTCATTAACATAACTCAACGCAAATGCAGAAAGAGGACTATTACAATTTGTTGAAGCAGAAGGGACACATTTGATTTTCTTTCAGAGGAAGAAATGAATCATTGGATTTTTTTTAAAAAAGCAGCCCTTTCCTGTGCAATTCTCTAATATTTGCCATTTTTTTATCTGCATGAAACATTGACTAACATGACTTAAGACTGTTGGAGTTTAGAGAGCTACGTCGTCCCTGAATGCTGTCTAGGGTTTAATGCTTGTTTCAGTTTGCTTTAAAATGCTTTTTAAAAAAATATAATGATTCAGTTTCCTAACAAGAAAAAAACCTCTCGTATAACTGTTTTTATTACCTCAAATAAATGAATGCATCCTCTCTAACTCTGAATTCATCATTAAAAATACATGAGGCAAAGAAAGAACTCTCCAGGGAGAAGATTGTTTTTATGGGGATTCTGCAATGATATAGCAGCTACTACAAACGGGTTGTAAAATATAATCTCTGCATCTTTATGTTTCCTTTTCTTTTATTTCTGTTCTTTTTTTCAAAAAAACAACAACAACTATACCTTGGGCTTATTGCTTGTAGTGTCACATTCAGACAGTCTTACACCCTCTGTCTTTAGGAAGTTATCACTCAAGGAAAGAAAACGGAATTGCACCCGGATAGTAGTGCCTTTCTATGTGCCTTATTGCATGATGTTGTAGCACTTCAGTTCTCTTCCTGAAGGAGACGGTCATAAGAATGACTCTTTTGTCTAGTTGGAAAAATCTGTTCTGCTAAACATCCACTTTTACAACCATTTTCCACAGGAAAAGAACTGAAGTACGATATTGTGCAGGAAGGCACATAGAAAGGTGCTAGTATCCAGGTGCATTTCCGCTTTCTTTCCTTGCATGATAAACTTGAAAAAAATAGAGGCAGTGAGATAGTATCCCCTTTCTACATACCTTACTGCACAATATTGTAGGTTTTCAATTTTCAGGGAGATGGTGGTAAAAGCGAGTCTTTTGTGGAACAATTTTTTTCCAGTGTGACAAAGACATTGGCAGGAAATCATGCACCCATCCACTTGATGTCAGCCCTCCAAAAGCTTATAGAACAAATAATTGAATTGTTCTGTGCAAAAGTTGTTTTTATGTCTTTTCATCATCTCCTCGGTCTTCTGCAGGTCCACAGAGCTCACAGCCAATCGACAGCCGCCAGTGACAACAACCGGAAATTTGCCAACAAGCACAGCAAGCGGGCCCTGAAGGCCAGCCTGACCCTGGGGGTCCTGCTCGGCATGTTCTTCGTCGCCTGGCTCCCCTTCTTTGTCTGCAACATGGTCCAGGTAAAGACATTGGTGGGAAGGGAAGAGAGGACAACGGGGAACCGGGACAGGGATAGGCTAGTCGTTTGACGGATGGGCTGGGAATTGTGAGACTGGGGGGGGGGGGTCTAGGACCCACTGAGTGACCATTCTTCCTGTTCCACCCCATCCTCTTCTCTTCCTTTTCCTGTCCCTCTTTTCCTCCTCTTCTTGTTCCTGTGCTCCTCCTTCTTCTTACTCCTCTTCCTCTGTCTGTTCCTCCCCTTCCTGTAGACCAGTTACAGATCCGTAAATTGAGATTATAAACCCATAACTGCAAGACTCAACACCAGCTAATAATAATAATAATAATAATAATTCTTTCCTACCAATTTTTCTTCACCCAGGCCATATGCAAATGCATCTCTGATGACTTCTTTGACATCCTGACCTGGTTGGGCTACTGTAACAGCACTATGAATCCCATCATCTACCCTCTTTTCATGCGGGATTTCAAGAGGGCCATGGCCAAGTACCTGCCCTGTTGCCGCCGTGCCTGGGAGCCCCGTCCAAGTCCAATCTCCCTCTCAATGAGGAACTCCAACAGTGGGCCCCGGCCTGGTGCGTCCCTCAAAAATGTCCTGACCCTCCAGGGGGAGACAGATTCGGCTGATTCCATCATCCAGGTCAATGAACACAGTGGCCAAAGGCTAGGCTCCCTCCCAGTGACTGGGGCTGACTCGGTGAACCTTTTTGACCTAGAGCAGATGGACCAAGAGCTCCCTGTCAACCAGTTGAACATGCCAACGGACTGATGCTATTGGTCTGAGCAACCCACTCAATGCTCTGCCAGACGTTTGCACTCGGGACCCGGCTCAAGGAGTCCTTTCTAACAGCAGACTCTCCAACCAATTGCCTTCGTGGCTTTCATAGAAATACAGAGCCCTTCTTTCTTTTCTGGTGAGATGTGGTCCTCTTCCTTCTACTCAGGCCAACATTGATGCGCTATGCACACAGTGCTCAGTGTTTGAGGTTCCATAAGGAGCACTTGCTACCGCTGGTCTGTGGCAATGCCATTGTGCCATAGATGTGCATCCTCTAAGGGTCACAGGGCCATGCTTGGCCCAACAGTGGCCATTTGGCGAAACCAGAAAATGAATGTTTTAAAGACTGATGAATTGATGGTTCAGGTTGAGTCAAAACCCAAAACATTTATGGACCAAAAATGGCCTCTGGAGCACTCACAATTGGTGGGTTCCATGTCAGTGGGAGAATGAATCCACTTCTAGTTTTCCTTTGGAGTTCTCCAAGGCTTTGAACTCAG
Source organism: Phrynosoma blainvillii (assembly GCA_026167975.1). NCBI lineage: Eukaryota > Metazoa > Chordata > Lepidosauria > Squamata > Phrynosomatidae > Phrynosoma > Phrynosoma blainvillii. The sequence continues at coordinate 8,475,804 of JANUYF010000015.1, forward strand.
TTTTGGGATAGAATTCAGCACCACGGACAGCTCCAAAGGGAAACTTGAACTGGATTTAGCCACCAGTTGCTACAACCCTAGAGACTATTTTTGGTTGTAGTTATTTTAATTTTTTGCTAAGGGAAGAAGAAGTTTTGATGGGGAAGGACTTCTCCAAGGGCTGCGTGTGGATGATGGGCCACTTGATTCACACCCCTGTCCTAACCTCACATACCAGGTCTGTGCCAATGAGGAAGGAGACAAAGATACACCCGTTTTCCAGAAACCTCAATCAAGGATGCCACAAAGCAAAACTCATATCCTCATCTCTTTCTCTCAAAAATCCAAGGTTTTGGTTGACTTCTAGGTTTCATAAAAGAGCAATGGACATCATAAAGAAGTCAGGGTTTCCCACTCTAGCATTGAATCTGCTGCAGTTTTATCATTGAAATTTCTTGTCTGGGTTGCTGTTGATTTCCTTCCCCTATCTCCACTTCTTTTAGCAACTAGGGTTACATCCACACTACAGAATTAATGCAGTTCAACCCCACTTTAACTGCCATGGCTCAATGCTATGGAATTCTGGATTGCAGTTGTGTGAGCTATTTTGCCTTCTCTGTCAGACAGCTCCGATGCTGCAACAAGCTACAGGTCCCAGGATTGCAAAGCATCAAGCTGTGGTAGTTAAAGCAGTGTTAAACTGCATTAATTCTGTAGTGCAGATGCAGCCTTGGTTTGTTTGGTTTAACTTCTGCAGTTTATATATTGATCACCAGAAAAAGACAGGTTGTTTGTAGATCTTAATCAACGCCAGATTTCAAAACATTCGTTCAGGGTGGATTATAACACAGAGAATACTCCAGCCAAAATCCAGCCAAAAGAATCAAATCCAAAGATTTAATTATTCCATCTTCTTGGATCAAGCACTTACAACAGCCAGCCACAGTAATACTTATGGTGGCATGATCATATATGTGCACATTTTTCCCATGTAAAATTACATTTATCAGCCTGAATCCTGTATCAGCTACATTAACTAAATGTATGCAAAAGAGTTTTGACCTTTATCCCTTGTCTCCAAAATAATCCAGCACCTTGGAGAGCCCCTGAAAAGTTTGGACTGAAACCCAGAGTAGATTCCCCCCTTCCACTGACATGAGGAACTACCAGCCCAGGACTACAGAAACTTAATACAGTCCCAAACCCATTTTGGGCTTGAAGCAGTATGTTTTTGAAAGTTTTCAACTCCTCTCGGCCCCTCCGTCTGTTCACATTCAGAGCTCCGAACTGTCCTTCTGAAAACAACCGTTTTTGGAGTTAACCATGATGACCAGAAGCAGTTGGAGGATCCCTGACAGTTTAATAAGCATAGGCAGCCCTTTAAAAAAAAAAAAAGATATAGATCCTGCAAAATATTCCACCTGCTTTCCTATCACCTTGTTGTGTAGGAAATGCAATGCACAGGAGAAATATACCCCAAAATATACCCAATATTTTGGATTGTGTTTGGATTTTTGACCATGTCTGAAGCATGGAAAAGATTATGGTGAGATTGCTTGCATCTGAAGAAGTTAGAAACTCTTTCCTGGTTTCCCAGTAGAAATTACATCCTGATCTACAAAGTGTGTGTGTGTTTAGCTTCTAACCTTCCTGCACATACACAGCAGACAAAACACTGGGGCCGCATTTAAATTGCAGACCGCAAATGCATTCATTCTTTTTTATTTCCCAGAAGACATCAAGGAACACTCTTAGATTGCACATTCTCATAATGCCCTACATATTCACAGTTTCTTCTGACTCATGGAACAAATGTTTTTTTGCAAGAGCAAGGGATGGATTTAATCCCTGAATGGATGGAAATTGGGATCGCTTTCAAACAACACTCATTGCTTCTCCAAAGTCTGGTCCCTCTCCCTTTCTCCAGCATCCCATCTCTCCTTATTTTTGTCCTCAGGATAAGGAACAGATGAGTTTAAATGATTTAGGATTCAATTTCTTGCATACTTTGGCTAGAGCTAATGTCTAGGCTGGATCTGCCATGTATAGAAGATCTAGTATCTGAACAGTCGCAGAGACAGCAAAACAAAATGGGGAGTAATCCCTAGTAAATTCCTGAAGAATATTAGTGTGTGTGTGTGTGTGAAATAATCCAAACTATTATTTTATTCAGGGACACTATTTTAAGTATGCATTTTTGTACCCTTCTTTTCTTACAAGAGGAAACTCAAGGGAGTATGAAAAAAGACTTGGTGAGATCCACAGACACATCACAGCCAAAAGCATTGATTTCTTTTCTGGCCTATTTTCCACAAATATTAAAAGAGTCCGTGGGGTTGAACTAAGCAAAATTATTGCGTTCTCTGACAGTTTTTGCACCATCAGAGGCTATTTTCATTTTTTTTTTCTTTTGCAACTGAATAGGCCTTTTGGATTCCCACCCGCCATGTGGAGAAAAAGGGGATTTGGGGAACTGCAGTTTCCAAAATACTTCCAAACAAATGTCCCCAAAAATTAAATAATTATTGTCCCCATACCAGATTGCCCCCTGTATCCTGACGCTTAGCCATTTCCAAGAACATAAATGAGAGACTCAAAAAAAGGAAATTTATGGCATGTCCAAATTTTTCAGGCTGCAATGATTTAGCCTCAATTCTAGTCCTTTTTCCCCAGTTTCCCCCCCCCAACCTGTACATTTGTAAATAAACAGAATTTTTTGGTTTCTTCTACACACGTGCCTCAGCAGTCTCCATTGCTCTCCCAAAGTAATTATGAAATTATGGAATGTTTATCTGCAAAAGGTCTTTGGTTTAAACTGATTTTTATGAGTGTTTGGGTCCTTAGGCCAGCCTTCCCCAATCTTTGTGGGGGCAATGGGAGCTGTAGTCCAACATTTGGAGTGGGTTGTGGTTGGGAAAGGCTGTGTAAATTAAATATTTATATTATATATCGAGATCTCCCAGTGTAAGGTACCATCAAATCCAAGAAGACAGGTCTATTAAAAGGCAAGAGTTATCGTAGTTAAGGATGGCACCTCTATCTTCAGGGGGAGTACATATCCCATATTCCCAAATGCCAGGAGAAAAAGTTAGATAATGCCCATCATGCTCTCCTTCAGAGGTTTCAGGGGTGAGTGGCAGAAGGCCCAAGGACACAGAACTCCAAGGAGGAGAATATTTTACCTTTTTTGACCTTCCCCACCACAAAGGTGTCCTCAGCCCCTAAGCAAGGAATATGTGGAAGACTCAGTGCAAAGACTACAACAACCATTGTGCTGAGTCCTCTCCTGTGCTATCTAAGAATGGGTGATGGGGTGTTTGTGGAAGAGAAACCAGGGCCGTTAATTTCAGAAAGTTCGAGGGAATGTGAAGCATCAGTGGAAGGGAGTCCCTTTAGGTCTGTAGGGCTGTGGTCCTTCTTGGCATGAAGGGTATCACTCTCTTTGGCATCTTTTGGGCACAATCCATCCTTAGAAACTGGTTCCCAGGACCAGCAGTCATCTTTATCAGTCCCATTGATGCAAACCTTGCCATGGTTGTCGGCCACCTTTTCTGCACCCAGAGCATTTTGCTTCTCCTGTGTCCCGTCACACAATGTCGACGTGTGTTGTGTAGTGGGGAAAGTGGCAAGGTTTCCCCTCTCTTCCAGGCGGCACTCCTTGGTTTTCATGCCCACAGCCTTCAGGATCGTGTCCATCTGCTTCATATAGTCCAGGTGGCCACTCACCTGCAAGGAACCACAACATTTCGTGAGAGGGGTGCGTATGTGTATGTGTGTAGCGGGGAAAGCAGTGGCACATTTAGAAATCTAAGCAAAATGTTGTTGCGGTCATCCCATTTTTCTTCTAAAATTATCCGTGTGTCGGTGTGTTTAGTGGGAGAGTAATGGTACATCTAAAAATCTAAGCAAGACATCGTTGTTGTTGTCCCACTTTTCTTCCAAAATTGTGTGTGTGTCTATGTGTTTAGTGAGGAAAGCAGTGGCACATTTAGAAATCTAAGCAAGAAGTTGTTGTCGTCATCCCACTTTTCTTCCACAGTTGTGTGTGTCTGTATGTGTATGTGTTTAGTGAGGAGAGTAGTGGTACATTTACAAATCTAAGCATGAAGTTGTTGTCATCATCCTACTTTTCTTCCAAAATTGTATGTGTGTGTAGCAAGGAGAATAGTGGCACATTTAGAAATCTAAGAAAGAGGCTGTTGTCCTACTTTTCTCCCAATATTGGGACTCAAGGTGGCTTATAATTTAATAAACAATACAGCCGGTGTGACACAGTGGTTTAAGTGTTGAACTAAGAGTCTGAAGACCAGGGTTCAATTCCCGCTCAGCCATGGAAACCCAAAGGGTGACTTTGGGCAAGTCACACTTTCTCAGCCACAGAGGATGTCAATGGTAAACCCCCTCTGAAGAAACTTGCCAAGAAAACTTTGCCTTAGGGTCGCCATAAGTCGGAAATGGCTAGAAGGCACATGAGACACATACACAAGCTAAAACCAGAGAAAAAGTGAGCATTAAAATGGAATTAGACGACAGTATGACTCCGGTATCCATGAGGGATATGCTTTGACATTTGGAGCCACTTAGAACTTGGCATGGACCTCGGATGTCTTTATTTTAATTTCAATTTTTTCCTTGCATTTTGGAGCCACGACTTTTACCAGGCAATCTGTGGCTGCGATCAGCCCATCTGGCCCAAAGCAGTCTTTTTTCTTCCCCTTGATTCTGAACAGATTAGAGTTTTAATTAAAAAGACTGCCGAAGGATTAATGGGTCTGAATCTTCAAATGTCAGAAAACAGTCTCAAGAATTAAATGGCTTTTATTTTGGGGGAGAGAAAAAAAGATGCACCCCTTTTTTGTGAACCTGGATTGGGAAAATCAGCTGAAGATAAAATGGAGTACAATAGAACTGAGCAGATCTCTCATGACAAAAGAGACTGATGAGGCATCCACACTGCAGAGATAATCCGGTTTGACACTGCTTTAACAACCATGGCTCAATGCTATAAGATTCTGGGATGTGTGGTTTGGTGAGATATTTAATCTTCTCTGTCAGAAGGTGCCACAACAAACTACAGTTCCCAGAATTCCATGACATTGAGCCACGGCAGTTAAATCAGTGTGAAAATGGATTATTCCTGCAGAGCAGATGCAGCTTGAATAATTCTTATTCGGGTCTGTCGGTTTATTTTTTGGCATGTGGAGTGGAAACAGTAGGTTTCTTTTTTTCTTGCTGCTTTTTGCTGTGCCTTTAATCGGTATATTTCTGACTTATTTATTTCACTGTCGTCAGTCACTCTGAATTTTTCACAAAGAAGCTGAGGACGTAAAGTTGTTAGTGGCAACAATAGAAAATGGCAGTTCTTTATTCTTGGAAAAATGTCTTTTCTTTTTAGTCAGCTGCAGAAGTGGGCATCGCAAGGCTTATGGAAAGCGTATGAAGACCCTAACAAGTCCCCCAAAACTCTCCGATTAAAAAAATGTATGTAATTTTGGGGTAATTTCAGCCCCCAAATTTCTGTATAAGCTCCCAAATATTTGAAACTACATGGAAGTACTTCCACAAGTATCCCAAAACTCAAATACTTCTGTTTTCCTCCATCTTGTTGTTTTGTGCCTTCATGTCATTTATGTCGACCCTAAGGAGAACCTATCCTGGGGTTTTCTTGGCAAGATTTGTTCAGAGGAGGTCTGCTATTGTCTTCCCTAAGTCTGAGAGAGTGTGACTTGCCCAAGGTCACTCAGTGGGTTTCATGGCTGAGACTCTAGTCTCTAAAGTCATAATCTAACACTCAAACCATTGTATATAATGAAACTTGGGCATCCATGGATTTTGGTATCCATACGGTGGTCTTCCAACCAAACCCCAGCAGATACCAAGGGCTCAGCGGACTCTTTTAAAAAACGATTAATTAATTAATTAATTCAATCACAAATTATCATTATCATGAATTACTGCTAACTTCCAGGCCCTTCTGCTTTTCTTTGGCATTTTTGGCCAACTTATGGCCTTCATGGGACACCCTCCAGGGGCAAGAAATTGGTCCTCTGACCCAACGGAGTTGCCTACTTGTGTGTTACAAAATTCAGTTAGAAAAACGGAGTCTAGTTGCATCTGGAAGACTAACATTTTTGACTTGGCATCGGCTTCCGTGGACTCCAGCCCACGCCTTCCGAGTCATGGCAGAAGACATTTTCCATCAAGAGCTATTTATGGATCTGCTTTGCAGGGACGGAAGGACGGAAGCTACCAGCGGGTGGTTATCTTAAGAAATGGGGTTGTTTGAAACATTGTTTGAGAGCTGAGAAGGACTTCCTAGGGATAAAGAGATTAAGACGCCTCTGGCGATGGAGAGTTTTTGTTCAAACGAAGCAGAAACCATGGTGCTAAACCTTGAAAGGATTTTGTGTGTGTTGTGTGCCTTCAAATTGTTTCCGACTTATGGCAACCCTAAGGCGGACCTATAATAGGGCTTTCTTGGCAAGATTTGCTCACAGGAGGTTTGACATTGCCTTCCCCCTGAGGCTGAGAGTGTGTGACATGCCCAAGGTCACCCAGTGGGTTTCCATGGTCAAGCCAGGAATCGAACCCTGCTCTCTAAAACCCTGGCTCTGATTTTATACTCTTCAAATTAACAGCATTTTTAATCACAATGGGTGGGTGCATCCACGCTGTAGAAATAATGCAGTTTGTCACCACTTTAACTGCCACGGCTCCATCCTACAGAACCCTGGGATTTGTAGTTTGGTGAGGCACCAGCACCCTTTGGTGGGGAAGGCTAAAGACCATGCAAAACTAAAAATCTGAGGATTCCTTAGGGATGGAGCTATAGCAGTTAAAAGTTGTATCAAATGACATCATTTCTACAATGTAGATGCACCTGATAATCATGTTCCAAGTGGGATCAGGCAGCTTTAATGATGTAGTGTGGATGCACCCAGGGATGTGTAAATAATACTCTCCGACTGCTGCTTCCAAGATTTTAGCAGGCCATGTTCAGCCTTCTTTGCCCATACCTGGCTCTTCTTCCACCTGAAGGTCTGAAAAAATATTCCTTACCACAGAGGAGAGATCCACGTTGACCATCCTCCGGTCATCCAGATCGACCGGCTGAAGCCCGGCCACATTGAGCTGAACAGAGGATGTCCTGTAAACAAAGCTCAGCAACCAGTCTCCCCTGGATGAAAAAAGGAAAAAATAAAGGATGCTAAGAAAGTGGCCATAACTAGAGCACTGGCCTAGGACTTAGGAGATCCAGGTTCAAGTCCTGAAGACTCAGACCAAGGATGACTCTATTAATCCTCTTCCTTCCCACTTTCTTAGCTGCTTTTAAAATGTCCCAGTTTCTCCCTCCTCCTCCCACATTTCCCATTTTGTCCTCTTACTTTCATTGCTGCAAATTGAGTTCAATCTGCAAAAGGAGTAAACTCAGGACAGGAGAGGAGAGAAGCGGGGGGGGGGAATCTTGGCTTTCTCAGTTGGCTCAGGCAAAAGCAAACTGCTGTAGCCTCTCTTAGCTTGTGTGTGTTCTCCCTCATTAATAACCAATAACTCATTAATAACCAATAACTCATTTGCCATCTAGACCACATTCTGATATTGCTCAGCCTCGTATATCCCGATTTTCTTCCATGAAACATCGGAGGGAGGAGCTTCAGGATGGGGGAGGAATCTTATTTTGTGGATTAGCGATTCCCAAGCCAGACCTTGCCACTTCTCAAAAATTAAGAGATTGATAAATACATATTTTCCAAGCACGCCAATATTTAGGTTCACAGACCTGCAATAGCCGTTGATAATCCTTCCTGAGACGACTTTGGCCAAAGGTTTCCAATTCTTGGCTTCCCCTTCCACTGGCGCTCCCAGCAAAACCACGTCTTCGATGATCCCTTTGCAATCTAAGAGAGAATTTTTTAGTATGGTTGGAAAAGTGAGACCTTTGGGTCATATGCCCCCCATGTTTGTAGCCTCTGAAGACCTTTCCTCATATATATTTGGTCTTTTTAAAAAATTCAGCTTGATTTTCATTTGAGCTGGTTTGAGTTCCAACTTTGGAAGGAAAAGCAGAATATACATATTTATGGATTTTTTTAATCAATGGATTCAAGCACCCGTGGTCTGAAAATATTTTTTATAATGAAAATTCCAAAAGCAAACCTGGATTTTTGCCTTTCATATAAGGGATACCATTTCACTATGCCACTGTATATAATGGGAGTTGAGTATCCATGGATTTTGGTCCTCGCGGAGGGTCCTGCAACCAAACCCCAGCGGATATCAAGGGCCCACTGTACAGAAAAAGAGATTCCACCTAAACATTATGAACTTATTGACTGTAAGACCTGTTCAGCAGTGGAAAAGGCTGTCTTGGAGGGTGGTGGACTCTCCTTCTTTGGAGGAGGTTGGACGGTTGTCTCTTGGGAGTACGTTAGTTGCCTCTTCCTACATGGCAGGGCGTTGGAATAGATTTGTGGTTCCCACTCTGGAGCCAGTGGTTAAATGCTGGTCCTGCATCCACAAGGTTGTGAGTTCGATCCCTGCAGGGCTCCAGGGTTGACCCAGCCTCCCATCCTTTTATGGGTCGGTAAAATGAGTACCCCGCTTGTTGGGGGGCAATTGGTTTTTACAGGTTGTAAACCACTTAGAGAGTGCTGAGTTCACTGATAAGCAGTATAGAAATGTAAATGCTATTGCTAAATGCACTCTAGGATTCTCTGATTCTTCAGGCTGGAGGAAGTGAGAACCAGCACAAAGCAGGAGAGTCATACTACAGTTCACAGGCTGCAAGCACAAGGGTTTGGGGGTTGGGTTTTTTTTGGCTCTGGTTGTATTAATTGGTACAAAGTGTCCTGAGGGAGCTGCTTGTGATGAGGAAGATGGGATACGGGATGGGGGGGCGGGCGAGAACACATGGAGAACAGCCATGGTGCTAATGACTCAATCATATCATTTTTTCTCTCTTCAGCAATGACGACAAAACAATTCCTTATTATTATTTTTTTAAATCAATTCCCAAGAAAGGGAACTATTAATACTAGAGATCACGGCTTGCAAAGAAGCCGACGGATGGCGGAGGGAAGAGAACAGCTGCGGAGGAAAAACAACACACACATACTAAACTGCAACAGAGAAGGGCGTTTTTAAGAAAGAGGGACAGCCTGCCAGAACTTTTAGTAATGGCTACTTGCCATTGAAAGAGCTGCGTGGGAGATTTGGAAATACTGCTAGCCAGACTGACACCAGTGATGCTCTGAGGAGGAGGAGGAAGATAGCAACGCCAGACGCTGCTTCTTTCGATAGACGTGGGAAGGAAAGCGCTATCCACCTGAGTCCATAATTTCCCCCCAGTATGGGTTCCTGAGAAACTTAGGGTGCTTGGTTTTGGAAGACATCCACACAAGCTTTATTCAATCAACTCAAGTTCCTAGGCCTTATGGAGGTGAACACAAGAGGGCAAATATGAGATTGTCTGAGCTGTTGCTTTTCCGATTCCTACGCAGGGGTGTGAAAGGTGGACAATGAAGGACGCTGGTAGGAGAATTATTTGAGATGAAGCAAAAGATGCACAAAATGCAAGCCAGCATGATGTAGTGGTTGGACTAGGACTCTGTAGACCAGGGTTCGAATCCCTGCTCAGCCATGGAAACCCACTGAGTTGGATTATGACTCTAGAGACCAGAGTCCACCCATCGTGATTACAAATGCTATTAACTTGAAGAGGTATAAAATCAGAGGCAGGATTCTGGAGTCCAGGGTTTGATTACCCGCTTGACCATGAAACCCACTGGGTGACCTTGGATAAGTCACAATCTCTCAGCTTTGGAGTATGGCCATGACAAGTCCCTTCTGAAGAACTCTTGCCAAGAAAACCCCATGATAGGGTCGCCATGAGTTGGAAAAGACTTGAAGGCTCACAACAACAAAAGGAGGCACAACTGCATTGCAAAGTATAAGAGACACAACTGCACAGCACAATGAGCAAACACGACAATCAATGCATGATGCACAACATGCAAAGGCAAGACACAGAAAACAGGCTGTCTATGCAACTCTCCTTCTGCCGCTATCAGCAGAATAGGTCTATTGAGCAATGGTGACTTTTTGGCCCTGCATGCATAGCGTGATTTGCACATGCATGTGTCCCCAAGAGAATGTTGGACCCCATTTGCACCCATACTGCCTACCTTCCTCTTTAGCCATCTCCTGGAGGCAGAAGTAGATGACCCTGGCACCGAGACTAAAGCCGATCAGGGTTACGGGCCGTCTACCCTAGAAGAGAGAAAGTAGACTAGAGTGATTTAGCATTGAAACAGCAACATGAGCATCCCATGCTTTCTTTCTTTAAAAACTACTAACAGCCCAGCCATTGGATCATGGAAATGTCAAGTTGACCCCAGTTGTCATCTAGTCCAGCTTTAAATACCCTGGACCTGAGCCATATAGGGCTTTAGCAATGGCATCACTAGGGTTGGCATCACCCAATGTAGAAACCCATGGTATCACCCCCCATTCACCTCCTCCCATAACACACCATAGAGAAACCCATATATCACTGGATGTAATGGCAATAGCTGTGACATCAAAGCTAGCATTATTAAAATATTACATTACAGTAATTATGATATAAATGATATTAAATTAATATTAATACAGTATCATATGCATAGCCTAAATGTACAGGACGATTGAAAAAGAATGGTGCAAAACTAAAGAAAAACAGCTTTACTTTTGCACCATCCTTTTTGAATCACCCTGTATTTCCATGTACATAGTTTCACGCAATTAAAGGGAAAATCTGGAAAGATGTGATGTTTTTACAGAAAATTGTAAAAGAGTAAAATGTGAAAGAAAACCTCCTTTCTCCACTGACTGAGCCTCACTCCGCTCACGTCTTTTCTGCTGAGCTCCAGGGTTTTAAAGGGACGTGGGTGAAAATCCCAGCCCAGTGGCACAGTCTGCCAAAAAGCTGACATTTTGGGTCCAATGGTATCACCTCCCTTAGGGTGTCACCCGGTGTGGTCCGTATTCCCTGCACCCCCTTAGTGATGCCCCCTGGCTTTAATAAACTATCTGTTTTCTATATGGAAGATAGGTGCCCAACTATTGATCCAGATACCTACCCTCCCCAAATCTACAGAAATCCATAAAAACAATCCTTGGGTGGACCCTGATTCTATTGCTTCCTACCTGGTGTCGTCCAAGTAGTATCTGAGCCAGCTGTTTCCCGACTTCAGCTGAGCGATGGAGGCACACGCCCCAAGGATTATCAATCACGCTGGCGGCTGTGAGGAGCGAAGCCGGCCAGGTCAGGGCCGTGACAATACCTGGGAGGAAGCCAAAGGTGCAAGAGAACTCGAAGTCAGAACTGTGGGAAAACATCCCATGCAAGTGTGGGGAAGCAGTTGGCCAAAAGAATTTGGTGAACTACATCTACCATCAACCTTGACCAGTGGCCATGCTGGCCAGGGCTTCTGGGACTCCCATCCAACAACATCTTGAGGGTTGTCAGCTTTCCCCTTCCCATGTGAAGAGATCATCATGGCTAATAAAATATTATCTCATCCTGCACATGGTTATTAGCCAATGCTGTTCCCCAGGAATTTGTCCAATACCCTTCAAAACCCAGTCCTGCATCTTTTTGCAAAAATTTCCGTCAGTACACACTGGATGTCAGCCTTCTGGACTCAAAGCCCTCAAGGTGTGTTGGACTATAGCTCCCATCATCCCAGCACAAAGGGTGGTGAATTGGCAAAGGATGGCGTATACTAGTCTGCCTTTTTCTTCAAGTTTATAAGAACTAGGAACTTGGCTTCCAGATTTTTTTAAACGTGAGCTCTCCCAGTGAATCAGGTGGGAATATGGTTTCATAAATGACCAATACATGTTAAGGCTCACTTATCCAGAATTCCAAAATCCAAAATACTCCAAAATTGTCCACATGGATAGCTGAGATAATAGTGATCCTCTGCTTTCTGCTGCTTCAGTGTACACAAACTTTGTTTTATGCACAAAATTATTTAAAATATTGTGTATAAAATGGCCTTCAGGCTATATGGATAAGTTATATAGACAACAGAAATGCATTTCATATTTAGACTTGGGTGCCATCTCCACAATATCTCATTATGTAGATGCGAATATTCCTAAATCTGAAAAAATCCAAAACATGCCCAGTCCCAAGCATTCCGAATAAGGGAGACAAGACCTGTATACATCCTTCCTTCCATCTTTTAAACTGAAACATACAACAGTAAGAGAGGAAAGACACTCACCTGCCAAGACTGTATATTTCAAAGCTTCCTGCGCCACTATATTCACCAGCCCATTCAGCAACGAGTCGAGAGCATTGCCCAGCTCCATCAGATACTTGGATTCCCAGGCTAAACAATATTGTTCTTTGGATTGCAGCAAGCTGCTCCAAGGGGCCGTGAAACTCCCTAAAAGTAGGAAAGTTGGGGAAAGCAGAGATCTAATAAGGCATCCAATGAGAGATTATGTGTCACAGGTTAGTGGTTCACTTCATGCACAATTCATTCCCTGCATCTCAGGAAGATAGATAGATTTTTAAGAAAGGAGCTTATCACTGCTCTCAAATAACTCGGCTTGCCTCTTCTGAATTGAAGTCTAATTCGGGAGGCAGCCAGGTCCTATTGCAAGGATTTTGCTGCTGAAGCCACCAGGCGAGTGAGTTCAGCCCGGCTGTAGCCCAGGTCCCTGGTGCGCTTTGACAGCCTTATTTCAAAACCGGGAAGTTTCCAACTTGAAAAAATGGCCACCGAAGCACGCCAGGGACCCAGGCTGCAGCCAGACTGGACTCACTTGATGGCTTCAGCAATAGGACCCAGCTGCCTCCCGAATTAGACTTCAGTTCGGAAGAGGTAAATCAGATTATTTGAGCAGTGCGATAATCTCCAAATTGTCCCTAAGCAGCTCTGCTTTTTGTTACTGGCTGCATGTCTGTGATGAATGAACATTTTAATTTTTCAGGAGGGATAGTGCACACAGAACCATAAAGATTTGACTTTTCTTACCATATTTGCCTGTAGAAAGCCAGCCGGTGATGGCGATGGTGATGTGGAGTTGCTTTCCTTCGGTTAAAGGCAGGAACTCAAACTCTTCAATGGCTCCCACTCGCTTCTTCATCTTGTACCCTAAACATCACACACAAACAGGGACAATTCAGAGTCGTTCAGAATTTAAAATTTGTAGGATGCCTGTGTCTTTTAAAAAAGAAAAAGATTACATGACATGAATTACTGGGACAGGCTGTTTAAGGCCTAAGGGGAGAAAAAAGACATGCCTCATCAAAGATATTTTCAAACAGCAAACACAAAATGTCTGTTGTTGCAATAGCAAGGAGGCACAGACTTTGAACAAGTTAGAAAACTGGGGGAAACAAACAGAGATTTATTTATTGATGTGATTTATTGATTTGATTTGATTGATTTGGGGATTAAGCTCCTAGCAGTGAGCAAAGGGAAGGACCCCAATTTTTAAATACATTTTTCTGCCCCATCTCCCAGCATGATCCATCCCATCATGCACCAAGCCTGGTGCAACGTGCAAGGCTTGTGCAACGTGCCAAACTCGTGATACAGGAATACAAACATTCCAAGTCAAGGCACTTAAAATAAATGCCCGAGACAGGCTTGCAAAAAGTCTTGTGTCCATAGTCACTGTGTATATATAGATATGGACTGTGGATTTGACCCAGCCATTTGGAGCAGTATCTTTCTTTGCACAGTGTTTATAGACCCAGGATTGCTCTGTTGATTTTAACTGTATTTCTTTAAGGTGCAGGGCTGGAAATAGACTTGGGGAGGCCATTCAGGGAACCAGGACTCACTGACCCTGGCGATTTAACAGTTAGCATGTCCTGAGGAAGGCAAGGCTGATGCTGGACTGGGGGGTTCACCATCCTTCAGCCTTCAACCAACAAGGATTTTTGTACTTTGAGAATTTTTAAACTAGGACTTGAGTCCCAAGCTAGGAAAAAGGCAGGATATGCAGTTCGATCCCCATATCTGCAGAACCAATATCCATAGTTTCGGTTATCTGCAGCTGAAAAAATAGGGATACATACCATACAGTCGCATTGGAAAATGACTAGAAAGGCATCCTATCTAGGAATTTCTAGGTCCTCCTATGTAACTCTATAGTATGGTTCTATTGAAGTCCTTCATTTTAATAGGGTTCATTATTATCCACAGTTTCTCATATTTGTGGTAAGTCTGGGAGCCAAAGCTTCGCAGATATGGAGGTCAAACTATAAATAAATATGATGGTTGGTATTCCACTTGGGGCGTGCATCTTTGTAAAAGGCCTTATGTGTGCACAGAATTGAACTGAGTAGTTTTGCAGTGTCTCTATTCACCTAGGGGCTGCCATGGTGTTACAATATATGGACCGTGACTGATGTGCCATGGAGCCATGGCAGTTAAAGTGGTGACAAACTGCATTATATCTGTAGTGTGGATGCACCCTCATTTTTGATCAAGAACAAGGAAACTGCAAACGTTCTTCACCTTTCCTGACTTAAAGGGAGTCAGACATGGCCTTACCTGTGAGTCCGGCTCCTGCAGCCCCAAAGAGCGATGCCATGATGGCAATCCCGGCTGTTGAACCCAGGGCAGCAGCCCCTGCACTGCCAATAACAGTGGCGGCCCCAGCAGCTACTAGAGGGGCAGCAAGCCCCCCAGTTAGACCTACAAAACAAGCAGAAAGTTGCTTCATGCCTTTGCCTTGTTCCAGAGCAATCTAGGTAAACAACAGTGTGAAGCAACTGTTTGATGCAGCGGCCAAAAACACCAATGCAGTTCTGGACTGCATCAACAAGAATAAGGGCAAGAACAGTGCCAGTCTAGCCTGCTTTGGTCAGACCTCATCTGGAATCCTGTGTCCCATTCTGGGCACCAGTGTTCAAGAAGGACATCGACAAGTTGGAAGGGTGGCCAAAATACTCAAAGGTCTGGAAACCAAACCTTATGAGGAACAACTCAGGGAGTTGGGTATGTTTCACTTGGAAAAAGGGAGATTGGGAGGGGATGTGATGGCTATCTTTAAAGATTTGAAGGGATGCCATGTGTAAGACAGAGCAAGCTAGTTTTCTGCTGCTCTGGAGACTAGAATGCAAACCAGTAGGTTCAAAAGATAAGAAAAGAGATTCCACCAAAAGATTTTGAAATATATATATTTTTTACTGTTCAACAGTGAAATGGACTGCTTTGGAGGGCGGGGGACTCTCCATCTTTTGGAAGTCTTCTGGTGAAAGTTGACCATGGAGGACCTCCAGAAGCCTACAGAGAACATCTCTCTAGGCATCTGGAGGTCTTCCAGCATGACTCTATAGTCAACTTTCACCAGAAAGATAGAGTTAACTATCTGTGATTTTTACTATCCATGGGAAGTCTGAGAATGTATGCCCTGTGGATACAAATGTTGTACTGTGGATACAAGGGTTGTACTGAAAATAATAGCAAACTCTATCTTTCTGGTGAAAGTTGACTATAGAGTCACACTGGATGACCTCCAGATGCTTAGAGAGGTGTTCTCTGTAGGCATCTGGAGGACTTCCAGATGTCTACAAAGAATACTTCTCTAAGCATCTGGAGCTTGTCCAACATGACTTCATTGTCAACTTTCACCAGCAAGAGAGTTTGCTATTATCTGAGATTTTCACTATCCACAGGAAGTCTGGAAACATATGCCCCACGGATATAGGGGTCATACAATATTGGGAAACTGGCAGCAGCTGGTGGCTTGGTTGTCCGCAGAGTGACAAATCTACTCCAACAGTACTGCGCTATCCAAGGTACTGACCAAGTTTTGAAGAGAGCTCATTTACAGGGTAAACTAATACTTGGGAGCGGTTCCACCACCGCCATCAATACCATCAGAGAGGCTGGACTCACCAATCACCGTCCCACCTCCAACCGTTGCCAAGCCAATCAGCAAGTACCTCTTCAACCTCCTCCTCTTCTCTTTTTTCTTCCTTGATGCCTCTGCTATTCTGAGAAGGGAAGATGTTGTGCAAGGGAAGAGAGAACGCACATGTGAACTTTCCTTGCATGACCAGCCCACAACCTTTCAATACGTGAAGCACAGCAGCAAATGGGTCTGACCCTTCCTCCCCATCCTACTTCAAGGCGAGGCGCTTCAATCATCCATTCTGGCCCTACCGTTAGACAGAGGGAGGTTACTGCCTCCAGTGGAAAAAACCAGGGGACAACACTGGCAAACTACCAGCACTGGGGCTGTTTCTGTCTTGGAGGACCAAGTTGCGCCTGTACCATAGAGTTGTTGTGGCACTCACTAAACTAGTCTAGTGCCCTCCTCTGGCATGGCAGGGAATTGCATCCTCTTGCCAAGGCTGATAAGAATCAAGCACTGCACTGGTCCAATTAGATTTCTTTAAGTAGCGAGGAAGGGGAGCCATCTTGTTTTTTGCCTCAGGTGCCAAAATGCCTTGGGGTGGCTCTGACAACAAGCCAGCCAAGTCAGTTGGCAACTAAAGCAGAAAGCCATTGCCCACCCACAAGTATGTATTTCTCTCCCATTTATTTATTTATTTATTTATTTATATCCCACCCTTCTCTCAGGACTGGACTCAATATAACAATTAAACACATTGCCCCTTGATTCCACTTGATGAACATTTTTAAAATGGGCCAATATCGGAAACAAAAGTGACCCATTTAAAAAAACAACTAATTAAAACAGTGATAGCCAGCTGTACTCACCCGGAATATATCCATCCTACTTGGTTGGCAGCTTGTGCAGTAAGAAACATCAAATTTTAAAATATATTCACATGCAGTTTGTAAGCAATGCTTCTAAGACCATTAACAGCACACTAAAATTATTTATTTTCATGAACAGCCTGCACCTCCAGCCGGTTGGAAATTGTGTCCCTTTCTAAATAAATTAGGTCTGTAATTTCAGCAAAGAAAAGGCTGATGCACAGTCTTTTCAGTTAAGGTGAGAGGAGAAATTCTTCCAGAGTTGGACTATGATTCTGGAGTCCAGGGTTCGATTCCCAGCTCAACCATGAAACCAACTGGGTGATCTTGGGCAAGTCACACACTCTTAGCTTCAGGGGAAGGCAATCTTGCCAGGAAAAACCCATGATAGGGTCTGCCTTAGAGTTGCCATAAGTCAGAAACAACTGGAGGGCACACAACAATAACAAAGGAATCCTGCAGCCTTCCAGATATGGTTGAACTTCAGTTCCCAGCATTCTTCTGCACTGGCTATACTGGCCAGGGCTGATGGGAGTTGCACACCAGTAACATCTGGAAGGTTGGATGATTCCCATGCCTGCACAAAGAACACCTTTGAAGGACTCTCTGCTCATATACCCTCCAACACTTTGCCAGCAGTGAACAGCTAATAGCAGCTGATTCATGACTGCAGTTACCAACGTGTAACTTAAGATATTCACTATCCTAATATATTCCATAGCGTAAGGAATCTGTAGAGACCATACAGTTAGCCTTCCGTATCCATGGATTTTTTTTAATCCATGGATTCAAGAGATCCAAGACTTGAAAATACTAAAAAAATATGAATTCCAAAAAGCAAACCTTGATTTTGCCATTTTATATAGCAGACACCATTTACTACCCCACTGCATTTAATGGGACTTGAGTATCCACAGATTTTGGTATCCGTGGGTCCTGGAACCAAACTCCAGCGGATACCAAGGACTCACCGTACAAGTCCCCAATCCTGATTTACTAGGGAGCAGCTGCTGCAAGAGACGGAGGTCTGTTCTCCTGTCAATCCACATTCATCAGACTGATGTTTCCAACCTCCTCCATGAGCGACTGCCCTTCCATGTGTTCAGCCCCCTCGGAGGTGTCACCCAGTGTGGTCTGAACCCCTCGCACCCCCCTAGTGACACCCCTGGTCCAGCTTCTTCACTATGTTAAGGATCCCTAGGGCCTTACTCTGATTCCTCCTCTTTTTCTTCATTCAAGCATTCAAGAAGACATTCCTCGGAGGCCTCCAGTTCCACTAAGGGGATCCTCAGAAGCCAGGTAACATGAGAAAGGAGAACTCGGGCCCGTGCGTCATAGGAACCTGGGATATGGAGAATTTCCTCAGGAATTTATCATCACCATCACCATCACCATCCTCACCATCTATTATGATCAACAGATCCAATATATCCAATAGAAAACTCAAACATAAAATTAAAAACAACATCCAAAAGGAATAAATAGCACAGTAAAAACAATAAAATGATTGCTATCAGCTTTATAGAGAGCTCTAAACCTCTTTGCTTCTGAAAGAAATTTAACAACAGCCAATGTTACATTTGGGGACCAAGAACCTGATATGAAATTGGGCAGAACATCCAACAAATTTTCTCAGTAGTGGCATAATCAGATTCTGGCGCACCTCATTGTAAAAGCAACAGGACAAAAAAATATGCTTCATGGACTCGATTTCCATATTATTACAAGGGCACCATCTCTCTAAGTAAGGGACCCCAGCAAATCCACCTTGGAGCAATTCAGTGGGGGGAAAAACATGCATCTGGCCTGAGAAAAAAGTCTGTAGTACTTTGGCACTGTCAAATTTTTAATGTAACAGCTGGCTGGAAAGGCCCAGTGTAATGTATATTAAATGCACTAGGCGAGCAACTTACATAGGATCAGTAACATAGATGAATTTATTATCAACATTTCTACCCCATGGAAAGACTCACAGAGAAAAGAGAGAGACAAAAGTCCCTGCCTCTCAGGCTCACAATCAAAATGACACAAAAGGAAAACTAGAGGAGGAAGAAAGAGGAAAGCAAGTGCACATATTCTTAATGTGAGGGTCCTTTATGGACTTTGCTGGACTACAACTCCCATCAGTTGTAGGACTTTAAGATGTGTTGGCACTCCCATGTCTTTAAGGGCGTTCCATAGCCTCTCATGGTCTATGCAGTCAAAGGCTTTGCTATAAAGCGCATGATGATTTTCTTTTGGAATTCCCTGGTGAGCTCCATTAGCCATCATATGTTTGCAATGTGATCCCTGGTGCCTCTTCCTTTCCTGAACCCTGCTTGGACCTCTGGGATTTCTCTCTCCATGTATGGCTGGAGTCTGTGTTTCAGAATTTTGAGCATAATTTCACTTGCATGGGAGTGTTTATAATATTGATTAAATTCCTTGGAAAGGGCAATTAAAAGGGAAAAAGAGCAAGAAGACTTACCATCCTTGAGGGAAAAGGAGACAAGGTCCTAGAAAAAAATCCAAAAACAGAAATGTAAGAAAGAAATGTTAAGGAAAACCATGAAGAGCCTGTGGGGGATTCTGGGAGTTGTAGTCCCAAAAGAGGACTTTCCTAAACTTTATAATCTGGGATACACCCAGATGTTATCACACATAATTCGCCGCTGATTCTGCTGTGATGCCGCTGGCCGCATCCAGCCCGGGTCAAAGCTGTGCTCAGCCGGCACTTTTTCTAAAATGGAAGTTTTCCGACTATAAAAATTGGCTGGCTGAGTACTCCTTGGATCCGGGCTGGATGTGGCCGGTGGCATCGCAACAGAATCGGCGGTGAATTATGTGTGATAATATCTGGGTGTATCCCAGATTGAAGACTGAACCTGGAAGAAGTAAGGTCTGGTCTGGTTTCAGCTGCATCGACTGCTTGCCTGTATGCCATGGTCAGTAGATCCCAGGTCAGTGGGCTGATGAATCCATTCCAGGTTTTACTCCAGGATTTAAAGGTAATGAATTCTTATTTGCAAAAATGCTCTCCAATGTTTGAAGGCATTTAGAGGTTAGTGAAATTGACTCACCTGTGTGACAACACTGGGGTTTTCCTTCACAAGGGGCTCCTTCAAAAGGATCTGAACAAAAGTCTCCGTCCCTTCAGACCCCAAACCACTGGCAAACGCCAACATGGCAGGCAAAACAGCATCTGGGAGGTCCAGCCATTGCACCAGGCTTTGGACCACTCCTGTCCTATAAGAGCTTTGGGAAAGGGAGACGAGAGGATGTGTTACAATCTACCTCTGGAGGAAACCAGGGGTGCATCTACATTGTAGAAATAATGCAGTTTTGACACCACTTTAAGTGCTGTTGCTCCATCCTATAGAATCCTGGAATCTGTAATTTTGACAAAGTCTTTTACTTTCTCTGTCAAAGAGAGCCGGTGCTTCATAAAACTAGGAATCCCAGGAGTCCTGTAGGATGAAGACATGGCAGTTAAAGTGGCATTAAATGACATTATTTCTACAACGTAGATGCACCCTAAAGTCATCTCTTCCCATCTTTCAAATAATGTCCTGTCCAGTCTCTCTCTCTTAAAATCTTCCCATAATTTTTTAATCTGCTAATCTCTCCACTTTGGTTTCTAATGGAGCCTGACCTCACTCAAGCGGCAATCTGAATTTAAATATGGCTTTGTCTTTGCAAGAATATTTGCAAAAAATAAGGCTTTGCAAGAAAAACTTTGCAAGGCAGGGTCCACGTTGCAGAATTAATGAAGCTTGACACTTCTTTTAACAGCCATAGCTCAATGCTATGCAATTCAGGGATTTTTCATTTTGTGAGCAATTTCTGTCAGAGAGCTCTGGTACCACAACAAACTACAAATCCCAGGACCCCATAGGGAGCCATGACAGTTAAAGCGATGTCAAACTGTCTTGATTCTGCAGCCCAAGTTAAGTCTTTCTGCTCTCCTAGTAATGATCAGAGCTCATTAAAGTTAGGATTGTGGACTTCAGCTCCCAGAACCCCCCAGCCAGCTGGCTGGGGGGATTCTGGGAACTGGATTCCAAAAAAACCCACCATAATAGGAAACTCCTATTAGCTCTGTTCTTGGGATTTTACAAGTGTGATGGAGCAACAACCAGGTCACCTTTCCTCTTGCTCAGGAAACAAGGAGGCCAAGGAGATGGATGCGAGAGCTGCGTAAGCGAACTTCCCCTGATCACCCAGCAGCCTTCCTACAAGTTCGGATGGTTCCTCTCTTTCGGTCCGTCCTGTAGCCCTTCTCCAGGGCCACCGGCATTGTTGCTGACGATTGGCAGCCATTTGCACCACCAGCTGCAACAAAAAGAAAGAGGGATAAAAGATACTTAGGAAATAAGCATATGACAGTGAACAGAAGAGTGCAATCTCTGTATTTCTCTACCACCCTTCACTTTCCCAGCATTATTGTCTTTTTCTAATGAATCACATCATCTCATGATGTGTCCAAAGCATTAAAGCCTCAGTTTGGCCATCTTGGCATGGAGGGAGAGTTCACCATTGATTTGCTGTCAGGCCCCATTCATTCATCTTTTTTTGTAGTCCATGGGATCTGCAAAACGCTCCTCCAGCACATTTCCAATGGGTTGATTCCCTTCTTCTCACCTTTCGCAACCATACAGAGAAATACTTTTGCAGGGATGATCCTGACGTTGGGATCTAATGATAGATCTTTTACACTCAAGGATCCTGTCTGGTTCTTTCCTTTCCAAATCTTATTGGTCTGGTTGTTGTTTTTTTACTATAGCCTTCATTGTGGCATGGGATGACAACTCCCAAATTATTATTATTATTATTATTATTATTATTATGACTGGGGCTCAGGGCGGCTTACAATATTAAAAAACAGTACAATTAAAAGCATGCAAAAAAAAAGGTACATTAACTTTTACCATTGGCCATTCTGTCTGGGGATAATGGGCACTGTAGGCCAACATAATGGGAGGGCCAAAGGCTCCCCTGACCTGACAGTGTGATGGGGTTCATCCAGTGTCCTGTGCAAATTATGACAGAACCCCAAAGCTGCACAAGAATTTCATACTTGACTCTCAGGGAGCAAAGGAGCAAAAACATAGAAAGCAGTCCGAAAATGGTTGGCATGGAGCATACTCAGCCCAGCTCAGTCTACCCAACTAGGCAGATAAACAGCCAAGAAAGAATTATTTCCTTTTATAGACACTAACAACCTCCTGGGAAATTCTGGTGTTTATTTTCAAACTCTACAGCAGGCCATAATTTGGATGGCGCAGGCTGGCATTTCCAGGGAGAGCTGCTGACCAGGTTTCGATTGCTCTGGATGCCACCCTTTTGACATCAGGACAGTTGCTCACCCGCCATGCATGCATTCCCTGCCGTATATCCATGGAGACCGTGAATCATTCCACAAACAGACAGAGCGCATGGGAGAAACAATATAATAAATTTGAATGACTCCTTGGGTCAATGGTGAGGTGGAGAGGATGACGGAATATTTTTTTTTCCACCACGTGGTGCCAACATCTACATGGTGGCACCGGCCATAGGTATGAGTCTTCTGGACATGGGATGGCTGAAACCTTTGGCTGTGCTTGACCTGTCACCCAAAGCCAATGGCAAGGCTAGAATCCAGCCAACTCCAATTTATTTCTGATTTTAAAAAATAAATTTGATAGCTTTTTTCACCTTTCCTATTAGAAACAGATAAGTATAAAGGCTGGAATTCAAGATTTACATCTCCATGAGAGCCAGCGCAGTGTAATGGTCTGACCATTGGAATATGACTCTGGACACCAGGGTTATTATTATTATTATTATTAAGAAGCCAATGGAGCTTTGAAAGCTTGCAACAAGTATCTTGTGCATTTTGGTTGGCCAATAAAGGTATCATTGTTTGGTGGATTTTTGTTTGAATTTGCTAAATGGCCAACACAGCTACCCCTGCATATTATTACTACTACTACTACCAATAATAATAATAATAATAATAATAATAATAATAATAATAATGATGATGTATATTTATAACACCCTTTTCACCAAAGGCCAGAACATCAGACATATACAATCAAGAATGAAACAATAAAACACAACACTATAATATATTAAAGATATTTGAGAGCCAGCATGGCATAGTGGTTTGAATGCTGGACTATGACTCTGGAGACCAGTTTTTTTTTTATTATAATTATTAGCAATTATTACTACTAATAATAATTATGATGATTATGTTTATGTATATTTATGATGCCCTTTTCACCAAAGGCCAGAACATCAGACATATACCGTATAATCAAGAATGAAATATATTAAAGGTACTTGAGAACCAGTGTGGCATAATGGTTTGAGCACTGGACTATGGACTCTAGAGACCAGAGTTTGAATCTCTGCTCAGTCGTGAAACCCGCTGTGTGATCTTGTGCAAGTCACGCTCTCTCAGCCTCAGAGGAAGGCAAAACTCCTTCCAACAAAAACTCCTTCCAACAAAAATCTTATTAATATGTTCAGTTTAGGGTCACCATAAGTTGGAAACGACATGAAGGCACATAACAACAATGCCTGGGAAGACCAGGTAAGAAAAATAAAGGAAGGTTGATAGCCAGGTGGTCAAGGACCTGCTTCATATGCTAAAAATCCCAGGTCTAGATGTTTCATGGTGCATTCTCATACCTTTTTCAGTCTCTCTGCTTCCTGGAGAAATGACCTTGTGTCTCTCAGCTTTTGTTTATTTTCTATTTTCCCCTTTTTTTACAACCTCCTGATTCGTGATCGCTTGGTTCTTGACATTAGCCTGAAGGACAGTTCACAATCTTCGAAACACGCAAATGTAAATACAGCTGCGGGCCCTAAAAAATAATAATAAAAGCGACACAATCTTCTCTTTGTGTGCGCACAACGCCCCTTTACGGCATCGAATCCAAACAGAGGGCATGTTGCGAAAGGGACAAAGATCCAGGGAGAGCTTGCAAAAATCTTCTCAAGTTCTCATGCCAAGCTTTTGCACAAAATTGCTTCATTTTAACCTGGAAAATTATAGCCACATGATACGTATTCATCATAGCCACAGCAGAAAATCAGTACCCTATTGCTGCAACCCACAGGAACTTTCAACAAACAAATTGCCTGTTTTGCTTAAAGAGAATGGACACCGTTCTGAATAACAACTCCATTTTATATTCCAAAATTTGGGGATAGCTCATCCTCTCTGCTGTCCTGAGATCCAGAGGACTGTAGCAGTTAAAACATCATCCAAGGAAGGGAGAGCTCTGAGTTCAAGTCTCCTCTAAGCCATGAATTTCACTGGGTAACTTGGACCAAAGACATGCTCTCCAATTTTGAAATGACAATGCATTATTTTTCCTCCTCCCAATTTTACAACAAGGCAAAAAAATAAAATAAATTTTTTAAAACTAAAAAATAGGGAAAGGGTGCTTAAGCCTTCATTTGAGAATAAAAGTGGTTGCAAGTGCATTAAAGCTGCATCTACACTGCAGAGTTAATGCAGTTTGACACCGCTGTGGCTCACATGCGATGGACATCTGGGATTTGTAGTTTTGTGAGCTATTTAGCCTTCTCTTGCAGAGTACTCAGGTGCCACAACAAACAAGAAATCCCAGTATTCCATAGGATGGCACCATGGTAGTTAAAGTGGTATCAAACTGCATTAATTTTGCAATGCAGACACAGCCACAGTCTTGGTTTGGTATTTAGCCATTTTGGAAATACATCCTTGGAGCTCGTAATTACTTCAATATGGATAACTGGACTCTTTCATTAACAGAGCTTGGAACATTGTATCTGTGTATCTTTTAAAGTAGTTAGTTACAGTTGCAACCAAGCCTCATGAAATAATTAATTTCCTGTTATGGGTGCAAGCTTTATTTAAAAGGTAGCTCTTTACTTCCTTGTTATTCAACAACAATGAAGCATTACTTTTTAGTTACTTTTTAGAGGAAACTTTTACTTTTTTGGAGGATTTGCAAGTTATCTCTCTTTGCTACAAACACAGCACACACTTTGTAATAACAAAAGTAACTGATTGCACAAAAAAGTCCTAAAATGCAATACATTTACGTTGCAATGCCTTTAAATTGCAATATGTTTAAATTGTAATGCATTTAAACTGAAATACATTTACACTGCAAAGCATTTACATGGAAATACATTTACATTACAATGAATTTGAACTACAATACAGTTACACTGTGATGCATTTAAATTGAAACACATTTACATTGTAAAAGCATTTAAACTGAAATACATTTACACTGCAAAGAATTTACATGGAAATACATTTAATCTGCAATGCTCTTAAACTGCGATACTTTTACTTTCTAAAGCATTTAAATTGCAATACATTTGCATTCTAAAGCGCTTAAATTGAAATACGTTTATGCTGCAGTGTACTTAAATTGCGATACATTTGTGTTCTAAAGCATTTAAATTGAAATACATTTACACTGCAATGCAAGTAAATTGAAATACGTTTACACCACAATGCAAGTAAATTGCAATACATTTGCATTCTAAAGCATTTAAATTGAAATACGTTTACACCGCAATGCAAGAAAATTGCAATACATTTGCATTTAAATTGAAATGCATTTACATTGCAATGCATTTAAACTGCAGCACATTTACATTGCAACACATTTAGATTGCCACACGTTTAAGTTGCAATGCATTTACACTGTCGCCCGCACACGAATAAGCCCCACCTGGCCTTCCTCGAGGTGGAAAAGGGTCCTTTCAGGCCTTGGATCTGTCCCCACCTTCCCTTCACTCTGCACCGGCTTCAGCTCTTACTTGAGCCTGGGGCCCTGAGAAGCCGCTTGAGGCCTGTTCGACGGCCGAGGAGCTATTCTCGAAAGTGACCTACGCCCCAAAGCTAGTGTAGGCTCCTCAGTAGAATGCAGGGTTACGCAAAGTTCGTAGCAAGTTGCAAAGGGAAAGGTCTTATCTCTGGAGTTATGAACTGCTGACATCTGGAAATAGTTTCCTTTGGGGCGGGACAACAATTATTTACACTTACAAGACCTTTCCTCCCCTTCCTTTTTCATATATATATATATATATATATATATATATATATATATATATTCTTCCTTCTTATTTTCTTATTTGCATTTACTTTCCCCCCCTCTTGTTCTTTTTCTCCTGTTTTTCCCTTTCTGTTGATGCATTTGCAGTGTAGAAATAATCCCTTTTGGCACTGCTTCCACTGTCCTGTCTCCATCCTACACTATCCTGGGATTTGTAGCTTGGTGAGGCACCAGCCCTTTGGGGCAGAGAAGGCGACCTACACAAAAACCCTGTGACATTTGCAGGGATGTGACATTTAAATTTAACTTACTTTCTGGTTTGGACTATGACTCTGGAGACCAGGGTTCAAATCCCCACTCGGCCATGAAAACCCAGTGGGTGACCTTGGGTGAGTCGCACTCTCTCAGCCTCTCAGAGGATGGCAATGGCAACCCCCCCCTCTGAAGAAACTTGCCAAGAAACCCTTTTGATAGGTTCTCTTTAGGGTTGCCATAAGTCAAAAATGGTTTGAAGGCACACAGCAACAAGTAAAGTCCCAAACACACTGCAGAAATAATCCAGTTTGAGACCACTTTAACTGCCCTGGCTCAATGGTAGTGAATCCTTGGAATTGTAGTATATTGTGGCATTATTGCTCTCTTACAGAGAAGACTCAGTGTCTCAGAAAATTACAGTTCCCCAAATTCCCTAGCATTGAGCCAGGGCATTGAAAGTGGTCTCAGACTGGATTATTTCTGCAGTGTGTTTTGCACCTAAGGTGCCGAAGCCATTTAATGGTGCTGTCCAAGGTTCTGAATGGCAAGGTGATTTAAAAGAGTCGCTTTAGCCATGACCTTGGGCAAGTCACACTCTCTCAGCCTCAGAGGAAGGCCATGGCAAACCTCATCTGAACAAAACTTGCAAAGAAAACTCATGATAGGGTCTTCATACGTCAGAAATGACTTGAGTGCAGACAACACACAATGCTTGAAGATGGTGTCTAGCACCTTTAAAACTTTTCCAAACCTAGAATGGATTCACTCTTTTCTTGGTCTAATCTGCACTGCAGAAATAATGCAATTTGAGACCACTTTAACCACCATGGCTCCATGCAGTCAAATCCAGGGATTTGTAGTTTGTTGTGGCAGACTCCTGATAGGTGGAAAATGCTCCCCTGGCATTATTGAAGTTGCCTACCTTTGCAAAAAATCCAAAAATGTATCATCTGCATGAAGTACAGATAAAGAAAGAGAGGAGTTGAAAGGCAAAGAGAGACAAATCCCTATTATTCTCGCCCTCATCTGATGACAACTGACAATCTCTTTTGCTTTTTCAGAAGCTCAGCACTCTGCCGAATCCTATTTTTAGTCCTCTTTTATACTTTTCCTTTGTAGGGTGAACTTTGGTTCCTTCTTTCCGTATGAAGCGTGGGAGGAAGAATCATGTCTCCTTCTTCCGGCCCTATGCAAGAAAGGCTTCTCTCATCTTTGAAATCGCCTCCATCTCATCTTAGGGTGCATCTATATGTCATAAAATCAAAGAATGATTGTTTTCTCCCCCCTCTTTTTATCTAGATGGGAAAGTTTCAATTTTCCTCCGTACAAACCATTCCAAGGCTGTTCCATGACCAATGTCATGCCAAGCCTCCAAGTTATTATTATTAATAATTGTATTATTAATAATTGTATTAATAATAAATTATTATTATTATTATTTTAATTTAACTAGATAGTATTGCTATCTATCCCACAAAACCTGGTATTCTGCTTGGGTCGTACATCTTCGGAAATGGCCTTGTGTGTGTGTTGTGTGCCTTCAAGTCATTTCCAACTTATGGAGACCCTATCATGGGGTTTTCTTGGCAAGATTTCTTCAGAGGAGATTTGCCATGGCTTTCTCCTGAGGCTGAGAGAGTGTCACTTGCCCAAGATCATCCAGTGAGTTTCATGGTTGAGCAGAATTCATGTTGTGCTGTCCCTAGTGCAGTGCCACTGTGTTGTGGGGTTTGCAATGCCCTGCCAATGCATTGTAGCATTGACAGTGCAGTGCCACTGTGTTGTGACATCCGTAGTGCAGTGCCACTGCATTATGGGGTTTGCAATACAGTGCCACTGTGCTGTGGTGTCCATAGTGCAGTATCACTGCATTGTGGATTTGTAGTGCACTGCCACTGCATTGTGGTGCCCATAGTGCAGAGCCATTGTGTTGTGCTGTCTGTAGTGCAGTGCTACTGTGTTGTGTTGTCCTTAGCGCCATGATACAGATGTGGGGTCCTTAGTTCAGTGCCATTGCATTGTGGGATTTGTGCCACTGTGTTGTGGTATCCATAGTCAGTATTACTGCTTTGTCGGGTTTGCAGTACGCTACCACTGTGCTGTGGCATCCAGAGTGCAGTTCCACCATGTTGTGGGGTTTCTAATGCAGTGCCATTGCATTGAGGTGTCTTTAGTGTAGTACCACTGTATTGTGGTGTCCGTAATGTCATGTCATTGAGTTTAGTGCACTGCTTTGTGGTGTCTTTAGTGCAGTGCCACTGTGTTTTGGCATCTATAGTGCAGTGCCACTGTGTTATGCTGTCCATAGTGAAGTACTACTGCATTGTGGTATCTGTATTGCAGTGCCACTGCGTTGTGGTGCCTGTAGAGCAGAGCCAGTGTGTTGTGCTGTCTGTAGTGTCATCCCACTGCATTGTGGTATTTTTAGTGCTGTGCCACTGTGTTGTGCAGTGTCAAACTGCATTATTTCTACAGTGCAGATGCACTCTTTGAAGGCATATTTGTGGAACAAGGAAGCAAAGAAAACAAAGAGCGGCAAAACTTGTAAGGAAAAAAACATTTTCTTTATACAATCAAAACCTGTGAATACACACACACACACACTGTTCAGACAATATGTCTTGACAATACTGAACACTGAATTCAAGTTTTTATTACAGGAGTATCTTGATGCTGTGCTTGTTACAAACTGCCTGGCACAAATGTTTGTTCCTCAAAATCTTGGTAGAAGCAACTGTACAAAGAAGAAAAAACTTTCAGTTTTTCAGTACTTTGAGTTGAAAGATTCCTGAAGGGTTGCAGTCCAAGGATGGGGCCCCGAGCATTTTCCAAATATTTCCAAATATATATTTTTACATCCCTAGCTAAAAGACACAGGACCCAAGAAGTCTTTTGGCTGCACAGTCTCCTAAATTTCCTTCTCCAAGTCGATCAAGAAAGAGACACTCCAGTTGCTTCTGACTCCCATCAATAGCTGAATCCACATTCAGGACCCCAAGAAAATATCCGGCTGTCCCACCAGCGATTCAGTGGTTCATTTTGAAATGTAAAAGAATCCAAAAATGTAGGCAGGTGGAAATCAATATCCACAAAGACTGTAAGATCAGGGATCAAGGTTTTCCTTGGCTGGTCTTTTACTTGTAAAGCACTATATACAATGATGGCACTGTATAAATAAATGATAGCAACAACAACAACAACAACAACAACAACAACAAAGCAGTTCTAATAGGCTTTTATCCCACCAGTGGCACGTCTATTGCAAAGTTAATGGCCCTTCATTGCACACCTGAGGCCGATCCAGCTCCAAAGGCTTTGCCTTCCAATAGGGATCGCTCAGAAGGGGGTGTTATTGCGGGGGGTGGGGGTGTGGGTGTCAAATTTTAATCAATTTTATGTGAAATTTCAGCTCAGAAAGAATCTGGATGAGTTGTAGTTGCAGATGATGGCACAAACCAGTACTTTCCAAACTATCTAATATAGGAGATCAACAATTATATTCTTCCAATGTGCCAGCCACCAACACTGTATTTGTCAATTACAGTCAGCCCTCCATATCCAGGGATTCTTTATGGCTTGAAAATATTCCAATATATATATATATATAAATTCCAAAAAGCAAACCTTGATTTTGCCATATAAGGGAGACCATTTCACTGTGCCATTGGATTTAATGGGATTTGAGCATCCACGGATTTTGGTATCCACAGGAGGTCCTGGGATCAAACCCCAACAGATACCAAGGGGTCCACTGTATTTATTTCCTGCAAAAGCACCAAGGACCAGCATGCAATGGCACAGGAACCAAGACTAGTCCAGGGGTCTACTATCACAGTCCCTGCTGGTCCAAAAATCCCAGAAACACCAAGCCTGTGGGCCCTGGTTCCACTACCACATTCCTCTTGCAACCCACCAAAGCCTTTTAAGGGGTCATTTAGGTGTCGCTTTTTAGGACGATGATGCAAATAATCTCACTCACACATTCCGGGTTTGTTTGTTGGAACTGCATCTCTGGGAGTTTTGTTGCTCACATGTGCCGCCGCTTGAATAAAGATGGAGTCAACTATGCAGATGTGTTCGAAACACGTTCAAAGCATGCAGAGTTTTATCCAGGTCTATCTGCATCGGTTATTCACACTGTCAAATGATGCAGATCTTTTAGAAAAACTTGGAGAGAAAAAAAAACCATGATATTGATGATCCCAGGTTAAATGGATTTTTTGGAAGTGGACCCCAAACTTAGCTGGGTGCATTCGGGATGCATGTGAACAACGGAGATTCAATCCAGATTCATCCTGAATTATTTTCACCATCTGAATTGGCCCTGAGAGAGCTTGGGAGGCTCCTTCTCAAGCGATGGAGGAGACTGGGTTCTCCTTTTTCCTCCAAGAGGGCAGCGCAAGGTTTGGGCAGCGCCAACTTGGGTTACAGCAAAGCAACACCGAAATGATGAGCCCTAGAAGGACGATGAAAGACAGGGCCCACTTCAGCAGCCCTGTGTAGAGGAAGGGGAGGATAAAGATGATTAAGACAGCCACCAGGAATAAAAGTAGGACCAGTCTCCTCTTGGCCGCACCACGGTTAGTCTCTCCGGTAGTGGGTTCTCTGTTTTCGGAGATCGTCGGACAGCGAGTGCAGATCTCATTGGAAAATTCAGGAGGGTGGCATGCCTCAGCATCCAAATCTGGGGTTTCCAGCCGTCCCACAACGTCCTCCTTGTTCTGGAGGCTGCAAACAAGACCACCGAAGACGACGGTGGCTTTTCGGCAAAGCGGGCAGCCGATGACCCAGGTGCGGTCCTCGTTGCGCAGGAGAAGTTTGAGACATACGGCGCAGAAGGCATGTTGGCAAGCCAGGACTTTGGGCATCCGGCAAGGGCTGTATCGGTTGAAGCAAATGAGGCAGTCCATTTCGGCAAGGGACAGACGTGGTGGCTGGTGGCACGATTCAACAGGAGAAGTTTCAGAAAGGTCTGTGGAATCCACCACGACTGTTGGTGAGGAGACCGAAAGTGCCAGGTCTGATCCTCCAACCTGGGTACCATTTGGATCCTCCATGGCACGGGGGCTGCAAGGCCTCTCCTCTTCTCCAGGGCATGTTTTGCACCCAGGATCACTGTCAGCAGAGGAAGCTGGTACTTTGAGATTTTCAGACTTTTCCATTTCTGCCCTGTCTTCTTTTGCCAATCCGATTTCTGCAGCTGGAGAGAAGCTTTCATTCTCAATGTGAAAATTGTCCTCTGAACCCGCCATGGAGGAAAGTTGGGACATGTCGGTGAAGTGGGACAAGGCCCTGCGAATGGTGTCTGTGGCTCCAACGGCTCCATTTATAAAGGCACTTTGTCCTGTCAAGGCATAAGGGTGGCATTGTTTGCTCTGGCAGGATCCCACCCGCCGGGCCAAAGGAGTGACGTTTCTTTTCTTCTCTTTCCTCTAAAATAAAAAAATAAAAATACAAGATGGTGGGGGTAACCAATGTTAATCAGTAACCTCAACGGCTGCAAGAATTTTACAACGCTTAGATAACAGCTCCTCTGGGGTGATTTGGGCCCTGAGAGAGCAAACATTTCTTTATAATTGGCAAACAAAACTTAAGGAGGCCAGTTTTTGAAGCTAGCGGGTGAGGAGCTGATGGGTTTTAAGAATGCAAACTGCAAACCGTCCAGGATCCAGAGAGATAAAGGTGAATTTGGAAGGATGGCTCCATCACATTGCCTTGCAGAGCAAAAATCCCACGTGGATCAGAGGTGGAGAAGCATCAAATTGGAAGGGACCATGAGGGTCATCTAATCCAACCCTCCTTGCTGTTGTTGTGTGCCCTGAAGTCATGTTCAACTTATGGCGACCCTAAGGCCTCCATATCATGAGTTTTTCAGGGCCAGATTTCTTCAGACGAGGCTTGCCTTTGCATTCCTCTGAGGCTGAGAGAGTGGGACATGCCCACGCTTACCCTGTGGGTTTCCATAGTTGAGAGGGGATTTGAAACCTGGTCTCCTGGGTCTGTCCAAAATTTGCACAACTATAAAATGCTGGCTCTTAGGATTTCTTCAGAGGAGGTTTACCATGGTCTTCCTCTGACATAAGTGTGTGACTTAAATTAGGAAAGTTGGAGGGTGTGCATTATGCATTAAATTGGGAAAGGCAGCAGGAGGAGAGAGAAACTGGAACATTTCAAAATCAGCTGGAAAAATGGGAATGCAAAGGAAAATTGGGGAATGTGAAGTCAAAGGCTTTCACGGCCGTCATCCATGGGTTTTTGTTGGCTTTGGGGGCTGTGAGGTCATGTTCTAGAAGAATTTCTTCTTGATGTTTCACCTGCATCTGTGGCTGGCATCTTCTAGAACATGGCCTCACAGCCCAAAAAGCCCACAAAAACCAACATTGGGGAAATGTATGCATTAAGTGATGGACAGATGTGCTTAAAAGTACAACAGGTGATGCTATAACTTCCTTCCTAGATTGCCAAAGTCTCCTCCGCAGAGTAGTGGAATTCCCATTCTTCTTCTACGGGCGTTGTGACGTCACTTCCCGGACACAATTCCGTTTCCTGTTCAGGGTAGTGTATTGTCACTTCCTTCTCCTCCATATCCTCTGGGATCCCAGAGCTTGCTTCTTCATCTCTCGCGGCACAGTTCTTCCCAGAAGGCACTTCCGAAATGGACCCAACAATCACTGTATCCGCTCTCATGATGTATATTTTTTCTAGGGAGAAAGCGAGAAATGGAATAGCATTATGATCTTTTTCCTTTGCTTTCCAGGGCCCACCCAAAATGAGAAGTATCAATAAGACCCCAAAATACTATAGGATGCAGCTATGGCAGTTGAAGTGGTATCATAGTGCTATAATTGTGTAGTGTGAATACACCTCTCTTCCTTCCTTCCTTCCTTCCTTCCTTCCTTCCTTCCTTCCTTCGTGCCTAGCCTACCACACAGTGTCATTGTTGCAAAGATGAAAAATGGAGAAAAGAAGTATCTTTACTCCCTGGAGCATTTTGGAACAAAATAAACAAATACAGTTTGAGTTTATATCCAGGTATAAACATTAAATTCATATATGTTTCACAGCTACCTTATACACAGAGCCTGAAAATAATTTCAATAATTTGGTACATGAAACGAAGTCTGTGCCTACTGAGCCATCAGAAAGCAAAGGTGTCACTCTCTCAGCCACCCATGTGGACATTTTTGGATTTTGGAGTATTCCAGATTTCGGAATTCTGGATAAAGGAGACTCAACCTGCAGCTACATTTTTTCCAGAACGGAACCTGATTCCAGTCTTTTCAAGCCTAGCTATGTACTGGTCTCTTTCTCCCAATAGTGCAAGGGATGTTCGCCTCTTGTGACAAGCCACAAACTCACCAATGCAATTCGTGCATTGCAGAGGAGACTCTCCCGATACTCCTCCATCCACTTGGACTGGCTCAGCTCCCCCGGAATTGAGTTTGAGGGGTTTCTCCATTTCTAAGAGCGAACCGCCATCGGGTGCTTCTGTGAGAAGTTGGGTGTTCATTGCTTCTACTTCTTCCCCATGATTCTCTGCAGAGCTCAGCATATTAATCTGCTTCTTGATGAAGAAAGCAAACCTGGGGTCAGAGCTTGAACTAGTTATATCATCATCATCATCATCATCATCATCATCATCATCAAATACAGTCAGCCCTCCATATCCACTTATTTTTTTATCCATGGATTCAAGCATCCACGGTTGGAAAAATATTTTTAAAATGTATAAATTTCAAAAAGCAAACCTTGATTTTGGCCATTTTATATAAGGGACAGTATTTTACAATGCCATTGTATTTAATGAGACTTGAGCATCCATGGATTTTGTTATCCATGGGGGATCCTGGAACCAAAGCCCAGCGGATACCAAGGGCACATTGGAATAATAATAACAACAGTAATCTTCATCCTCATCCTCATCATCTATTGTATATAAGGGAACTTGAGCATCCATGGATTTTGGTATCAATGGGGGATCCTGGAAACGTCTAGTGGAACCCACTGTAATAACAATATTACAGTTTACAGTTTTTTTGGGAAAGAAGGATGCAATTAATAATAATAATAATAATAATAATAATAATTTGTATCCCACTTTTCCCCAAAATTGCACACTGCTTTGAGCCTGATGATCTGTTTTGATATTGCAATAGTTTAATTCCCTTTTAATTATCATTTTTGTAAGTTTTAGGAGCTTATTGTTCTTTTGCCTGAGCGATAAGCTCCAAAGTGTGGTCAAGACAGCAAAAATTAATAATGAGGAGGAAAAGACAAGTGCGGAGAGGCTGCAGCAGTTTGCTTTTACCTGAGACTGCTGGGAAGGGAAAGATTCAGTTTGACTCTTCTCCTCTTTCCTTGCCAAGTTAATTGCATGCAAGCGACTTTAGCATTTCAAACTCAGTTTGCAGGGATTGTGGAGTTCGGAGCTTATTGCATGTCCAAATAAACTGGCTTACCTTTGCTGGCTTCAGTCTTCTTCCAGGATACCCCCGGATGTTATCATATGTAAAGCGCCGCCAATTTAGCCATGATGCCACTGGCCAAATACAGCCTGGGTCAGACTCGGGTCAAAGCTGTGTTCACTGCCAAATTTTAGAAGTCAAAAACTTCCAACTTTGAGAAAATGCTGGCTGAATGTGGCTTCGGGCTGAGTCTGATCCAGCTGGTGGCATGGTGGCTATATTGGCGGTGATTTATGTATGATAACATCCGGAGGTATGCTGGAAGAAGATTAAAGCCAGCAAAGGTAAACCGGCTTATTTGGGTGTGCGATACTTTTGGAGCCACAAAACAGGACTCAAGGATCAGCCATCCTTTCCTGATTTAAACAAGTCTATTTACCCCCTTCCTCAAAATGGCATACTTACTGCGCATATCTTTGCCTGCTTAGATACTATAGTGGAAAACAAGAGAAGGAAAGAAAAAGAGAGAGATTAAAACACTTGTCTCTGAAGGGCTGGTAAAACTGATATTCCTAAGAAGCTTTCTCAGGGCTTTGGGGCTAAACAATGCATTGTGTTAAATGCAAAATGTCCACTTCTATGAGGAAGTCAGCAATAACCTTCCTATAAATCAAGATCAAGAAATCTGGGCAAGAAAATCCCAGGAAAGGGTTGCCAGGGTTGACTTCTCAATTCCAGGCTACAATTGCAAAACCAAAGGGGAAGATTGCCATCTTGTGGCTCATTGAAATAGGAATGCAAGAAGAGCCCTGTGTTGGTACTGCCTAGCCCAGCATCCTTCTTGTCCCCATTGGGAAACCCAAAAGCAGGACAACATGAGCATAACTTTGCCCCACGTCTCACATTCCCCAATGACAAGGGAAGGCAATGGCAAACCTCCTCTGAAGAAAGGTGCCAAGAGAGTGGAGAGCGGTGGGAGGCATTAGCCATGGGGGTTCTTTCATGGCAGAGGGTTGGACTATATGCCCCCCGAGTTCCCTTCCAACGCTATGATTTTTATCACAGGTTTGCTCACTTTTCACTTTGTGGGGGACAGTCCACTTGTGGCAAGCTCTCCTTCTCCAGAGCATTGCCGAACAGGCACAAAGCATCAATCCCAAAAGGAACAGGACTCCTAGAAGGGTGAAATCACGTTCACCTGAACAAGTCAAATCACAAAAATTAATAATGGAAAAGAGTATATAAGAACTATCTCAGCACAGTCTATCAAAGTCATTTTTTGGGTGTGATCAGTTCATTTTTAGAGCCTCCAGTTTTGGAGGCAGCAAACTTTGTCTACTTTTTGGCTTTGGACAAGAGATTGCAAAATAACTTTTACAAGTAATGGGTGACTCTTATAGTTCCAAGTGCCACCCGCAGTCAGGATGTGGAGGATTAAGATTGCGTTTGCACTGCAAAATTAATCCAGCTCGACACCGCTTTAACTGCCATGGCTCGATGTTATGGAAGTCTGGGATTTGTAATTTTGCAAGCTATTTCACCTTCTCTTTCAGAGACAGCGCTGGTGCCGTGACAAATTACAAATTAGAGAATGGAGCCATGGCAGTCCAAGTTGAACCATAGTGGTATAATTCTGTCATGTGGATGGGTCCCTGGTTTCACATTAAATCCTTCTCCAGGACCCATACAGTCCCTGAAAAGAAGACGCAGTCTACCCACCTCTTCTCCAAGTCTTCTCTATGGTTATGTCAAAATGGCTGGCATTGAATGCATCCGTAGGTTTCCGAATGGTTGTGCCAACATCACCAACTGAGTGTCCAGAGCCCAACATGTCCACAGGTTCCTTGATTATGTTGCCAAGAGATCCAGCAGGTGAAGTGCCCAAGAAAATGCCCGCTGTGTCCACAGATGGCTGGTTGGCACATTGTTCATCATGGGTGGCGTTTCCTTTGCTGACCACGATCTTGTTTAGCTTTGCACAGCTGGAGAAGACAGAAGAAGACAACCAAAGGAAAGATGTCACAACAATCCAGTGAGGTAGACCTCTCTCCACTAAAGGCTCAATGGAAGTTCGAGTGACTGCAGTGCTAGAACAGTGAGGGAAAAATTAATTTTTAGGGAAGGCCAGCATTCCTATTAGTCAGCATGTGTTCCTCTTATCTCTGTTGTTGTTGCTATTGTTGTGTGCCTTCAGGTCGTTTCTGATTTATGGAAACCCTAAGGCAATCCCATCATGGGGTTTTCTTAGCAAGTTTATTCAGAGGGGGAATTGCCATTGCCATCCTCTGTGGCTGAGAGAGTGTGGCTTGCCCAAGGTCAACCAATGGGTTTCTATGGCTAAGAAGGGGATTCAAAGCCTGGTCTCTAGTCATTGTCCAATGCTCAAACCACTACATGCTGGCTCTCTTCTCTTCTTTCTTTCTTATGCTGCAAATATAGGATTTTAGGCACTCTTGGGCTGCTCCCGCACGGCAGAAATAATACTGTTTGACACTGCTTTAACTGCCATGGCTCCATGCTATGGAATCGTGAGATCTGTAGTTTGTTGTCCTGATCCCTTGGAGGATAGAATAGAGTGACAGGTAAAGCGGTGTCAAACTGCTTTAATTCAGCAGTGTGGATTTGGAGAAAATACTGGTCTGGGCTCTGCCATCTACAAATAAAACCAGGTTCTTAAGTACACACTGGATAAATCAAACACAAGAAAGTATTGCGTACTTGGTGTGGGCTTTGCAGGATTGGGTGCTTGAGTCCTCATCGGAGAACGTCCCTGGAGGGCATTCCTCGCACACGGTATCTTTGTCCGCCGTCCCTAGCAAAAGAACCAGGGACACATTTCTTTAAAATTTATACATCTAACCTGCAATATGCATCGTTGTTATTGTGTGCCTTCAAGTCATTTCCCACTTATGGCAATCCGAAGGCAAACCTATCATGAT
Organism: Phrynosoma blainvillii; assembly: GCA_026167975.1. Lineage (NCBI taxonomy): Eukaryota > Metazoa > Chordata > Lepidosauria > Squamata > Phrynosomatidae > Phrynosoma > Phrynosoma blainvillii. Next base: position 8,513,153 of record JANUYF010000015.1, read on the forward strand.
GTTTTCTTGGCAAGTTTCTTCAGAGGGCCATCTTCTGAGGCTGAGAGAGTGTGGCTGCCCAAGACCACCCAGTGGCTGAGTCAGGATTCGAACATGGTTTCCAGAGTCATGGTGCAATGCTCAAACCAAAGGCAAAACCCCTTGGAAGAACCTTGCAAAGAAAAACCCATGATAGATTCGCCTTAGGATCGCCATAAATGGAAAACGAAGGCGCACAACACACATACACCCACACATATATGGACAAGTCACACTCTCTCAGCCTCAGAGGATGGTCATAGCAAACCACTCCCCCCCAAGAGACTTGCCAAGGAAATCCCATGAGGGATTTGCCTTAGGGTCACCATAAGTGGAAAATGACTTGAAAGCACACAACAACAAACAACAACAAGAGCTGAGCTCCCTAATACTGGAGGCTACTCACCTTCATCTCTTGCCACAAAACTAGGAGATGGCACCCTGGGTCCTGAGATCGAGAAATTCTAGCTGAGGTCCGGAGATCAGAAGCGCTTAATTTGGACTTACCTTTAGTCCTCACTCCAAAGCCCGGCTTACAGGAGCGATGGGATGTGCAGCGGGCACACGAGTTCACCACCGGCGTTTGGCAATACCGTCCAGATTCGCACTGACAAACCCGGCTGGTGTTCTGGGTGCAAGGAGATCTTTCCACCAAGTGCCGCTCTGCAGGGAAATCATCAAATTACAGAATCCAGAGGGAAACCGGAAAAGGTTTATTCAGACGGTGAAAATAATCCAGGTAGAATCCTGTTTTTATCCTGGTTTATCCTGGGTCTATTCGCAGAGAGAATGCAAATCTTTTAGTAAAATTTGGGGTCAATTCAGACAGTGAAAACAATCCAGCTTGAATCCGGGTTGAATCTTTGCTGTTGTTCACATGCATTTCAAAGGCATCTGATTAAAATTGGGGTTGGGGCTGCCAAAAATCCCACTTAATCCGGGATAATCAATGTTGGGTTTTTCTCTGTCGTTCTGTATATTTTTAGCCCGACAATGTAAATAACCTCACTTGTGCATTGTGGGTTTGTTCTTCACACTATGGAACTGCATCTATGTGCATCTACAGCTGGAAGGGTGCGTGTGTGTGTAGAAATGGCTGGTTGGGGATGATGTGGGTTGCAACCCAGCCCATGTGAAGCTTTGGGAAAAAGGCTGCAATGGGCATCTTAATAATAGGACACTGGGTTTAAAAGATGGAAGGCATTCTAGTGACAGAGCATGAAGGAGATTCGCATTTAGAATGGCACATACCAGTTCTGCATTTCACGCATGCCTCGCACCGTGGCCTCACAAGCCGCCAGTTCAGATAATATTCTGGCTCACAAGGTATCTTCACGCAGTCTCTGTCCAAATCCAAGGGGCATTCTGTCTTCTGGCGGTAACCTTTTAAAAAAAGAAAGTTGTTGCGTCTTTGGAAATTAACTGTGGGAACATCCACACTGCCAAATCAAAGCAGTTTGACACCACTTTGGAGTTGGGTCAGGTATCCAGCCTGGTTTGTCAACGCACTTGGGTGCCTCACTAAACTACAAATCCTAGGATTCTATAGGACAGAACCATGGCAGGTAAAGTGGTGCCAGGTATGCTGTCTGGGGAAGATGGGAGTGGTTTTCCAATAATTTTAGATGGCAACCTGTTTGGGTGAAGATGGATTATGTAATATTTGTACACGCATTTGTCAGGCAGGCAGAGAAAGAAGATAGATAGATGATAGATCATTAGATAATAGATAGTTGATAGATGATAAATCATTATATGATACATAGTTAACAGATCATAGATAGATCATTAGAAGATAGATAGATAGATAGATAGATAGATAGTAGATCATAAGTAGATCATAGATCATAAGAAAGATAATAGATAGATAGATAGATAGATAGATAGATAGATAGATAGATACGGTAGATAGATAGATAGATAGATAGATAGATAAATAGATGAAAGAGGGAGGGAGATGGATGGATGGATAGATAGATAGATAGATAGATAGATAGATAGAAAGGTAGATCATAGATAAATCATAAGATAGATGATATATGATAGATAGGTAGATCATATATAGATGATAGATGATAGGTAGAAGAGAGAGAGAGAGAGAGAGATGGGAGATGGATGGATGGATGACAGACAGACAAACAGACAGACAGAAGGGGGAGATGGATGGTTGGATGGATGGATAGATAGATAGATAGATAGATAGATAGGAGAGAGAGAGCACATCTCTGAGCCATGTTGACATGCTGTTAACCTAGAAATCAAAATGTCAGAAATTTCCTCAAGAAAATAAATGGTGAGTTTTTTTAAAAAAATTAAAAAGCACTTCAGACCTCCCCACCCACAGAGGGTTTTTTTCCTTTTAAGACACCGAGGGGATTTCTGAGGCTTTGGCTACTAATCTCCAAAATCCACTGCTTTGGTGAGTCCCTATCGCACTCAGGCGGCCTTTCCCTCTCTGCAACCCGGGGACCCCATTTTTGGGTTTCTCTGTCTTTTCATGCCACACAACAGCACACCTTAGGAGTGTGCCTTGAACTATTTCTCTGTGGTTGCTCTGAAGAAACCACAACTAAAAAGGCCCCGGCACGTGGGTGCTGATTGTTCGAAAACAGAAAAATCCCTGAGCATTTTCACTCCATCAGAGATCTCTTTTTTAAAAATAAAATGTCATCCAACATTTCATGTTGTTGTTGTTGTGTTTCTCAAGTAGTGTCCAACGTAAGGCAACCCTAAAGCAAACATGTCATGGGATTTTCTTGGCAAGAGTTGTTCAGAGGAGGTTTGCCCATGAGGCTGAGAGAGTGTGACTTGCCCAAGGTCACCAAGTGGGTTTCCATGGCCCAGCCAGGGATTCGAATCCTGGTCTCCAGAGTCCGAGTCCAACACTCAAATCTCTACATGTTGCATCTTATCATTTCCTAACATTTTGGGTATTTCTTGATCCAAAGGGCCTAAAATGATGCCAAAAGGCTAAAAGGGCATTTGGAGGCAAAGACCATGGATTTATTTTTTGCAATGTGGGTGCCGTCATGGTGTTGGACATCCCTTCCGAGCTGTAATAAGATGGGAAATATTACTGACCTGGAGAGCATTGGAGGCAACATTTCCGGAGGACTTCCTTGAAGCCAAAATTTGCACAACCCTGTAATGTCAGAGAAGCACCAAAGTAATGGGTTTAAAAAACACAAACCGAACCAACACTTTGCAAAATGTGTATGAAAAACAGTGGCTATGAAACCCAAAAGGAAGGCATAATATTTGTTGTTGTGTGCCTTCAAGTTGTTTCCGACTTATGGCAACTCTAAGGCCATCCATCCATCCATCCATCCTATCTATCTATCTATTGTGGGGGTTTCCAATGGATACCATACAAAAGAACAGCAGGCATTCCCTCGTATGGGAAAATCAAATCATCATCATCATCATCATCATCAAACCGCCTTCCAATATGGAGATGGTACGAGAGAAGACCGAGGATCCAATTCACAGAAGATTGGATTATCATTGGATTCCCTTCCAATATGGAGGCAATACCAGAGGACAGCAGGCATTCTCTCATATGGTAACATTAAATCATCATCATCATCATCATCATCATCATCATCATCATCATCCAATCTTCTTCCAATATGGAGACAGTACAAGAGAAGGATCCAGTTCACAGAAAGACTAAATTATCATTGGATCCCCTTCCAATATGGAGACTGTACCAAGGAACATCAGATATCCCATTACTGTAAATTGAGATTATTACTGGGCTTGTTTTCTGATATTGAGATTATGCAAGGGGACTTCAGGCATCCCATTAACTGGAAGCACTAAAGAACATGTAGGCGGATGTTTCACATTTTGATGTGGCTCAACCGCCGAAAGCAACTCAAGAATTGGTTATTAATGACCTTAATGACTACCTCTCCATTTAAATTTGGATTGTCTCAGCTTAATAACATTAATATTAGTAATATTAATCAAATGGTAAATCTGGGTTGAGCTGGCTTCACCTGCAGTTCTTGAGATGAAATAAGACCTAGAGGCAGAGAGTGCCAGACAGTGACCACAAGAGAGGAGCAACTGAGTTGTAGCCACAAGTTTTGCATACAGAGGTTCCTTGGGTCAAAAGAGCCTTTGGAGAATTGTCTATATTTTTGAATTTACCCTACTCTTTAACCCAAACCCTTCCCAGGTTAATAAAGAAGCAAAGACAGCTACTAAGCTTGCAATCCAAGAGACGTGGCACAAAAGGAAAAGGGGAGGAATAGGAAAAATGAAAACCCAGGACCAGCTGGGATGGAGATTGTTCAGAAATGGAAAAGTGCTGAAAGCAGATGATGATGATGATGATGATGATGATGATGATGATGACGATGATGATGATTTATTCCTCTTTCCCCCCAATGTGGGACTCAGAGTGGCTTACCATTTAAAGACCATCCCTCCATTCAGCTTATGAAATCGTCCTGTTTCCCTTTTCTTTGACTGCATCTGCACTACAGAAATAATGCACTTTTGGATACCACCTTCACTGCCATAGCTCCGTGCTATGGGATTCTGGGATCTGTAGTTTTGGGAGAGATTTAAGGATATGTGATTTTGGTGAGGCAGAGAAGGCAAAAGACCTTGCAAAACTAGCAATCCCAGGATTCCATAGGCTGAAGCTGCAGCCCTTAAAGTGGTGCCAAATTGCATTATTTTTGCAGTGTAGACGCAGCCACTGACATGCAAATAGACTTGAGCATGCAAACCCACCAATTTGCAAATACACCAGTCTATACAGCTAAATGACCTCAAATTTTATTTATGAAATGTCAGCCAGTCTTTCTTTCCCCCTTCTCATTTCTCGACCAAGCGTCTTGTTTCAGCTCAGTTCTCACGCTCTCCAGTCATCCAGAAAAATCAAACTCAGCATCTTCAGACTGAAAGAGAAATCCAGAGAAAAGGCTAACGGTAAGTCCTAACCTCTTCTGTTAAGGCTGCAGCTCCACAGCCAAAATCGAAACCACTGGTCCTGAGTTCAGATCAGGGAAAGGTCTCGGAAAAGAAGATCTTGGGAACTGAGGTTGTGAACCATGGATATGCCATGTTCCGATATGCAACAGCACCAATGCACTTTGGGACATTCCCATTGGATGCCAAGACACCGGCTAGGAAGTGCCAGTGCACAGCAGGAGTGTCCAAAGTGCATCACAAGTGCCCCATGCACACCAGAAGTGCCCAGTGTGCATCACAAGTGTCTGATGCACAGCAGAAGTGCCTGATGTGTATCACAAGTACCTGATGCTGTCACAAGTGACTGATGTACATCACAAGTGCCTAATGTGTATCACAAGTGCCCGATGCACACCAGAAGTGGTTGATGCGCATCACAAGTGCCCAATATGTATAAGAAGTGCCAAATGCACACAGGAAGTGTCCAATGCGCACAGGAAGTGTCCAATGCACACCAGAAGTGCCTATGAGTACTACTGGTGTTACATCCTCCAGTACTACTTTTCTAGTAGTTGCAATAACTATTTGTAGTACTATGAATATTACCAGTGCTACATCTTCCAGCATTACTGTTCTGGTAGTAGTACATAACAGTGCTAGTGCTAGTACTACTGGTACCACTTCTGTTAGTAGTACTGGTAGTATTACTAGTGACAGCAGCAGTACTACTAGTAGCAGTAGTAGTGCTCCTAATAGTAGTAATAATCTGTGGCAGTTGTTTGAGTGGGAACAGAACTGTGACTGAATATTTTACATGGTATAAAAATATCACCTCCTTCACTCTCGCACCATGCATGCAAGTAAGGGGACACACACCCATGTGCAACCCTTGTGTCAATTTGCACAATCGCCGTGCAATGTGCACCTTCTATGCAAATTCTCTCCCTTTTCCCAGCAGCCCTTTTCTTTGCAGAAAAATGGCAGCTCTCTCTGGTTCAGTTGCCTGTGCTTCCCATTCTCGCTCAGTCCTGCCAGCCGTGACTCATTCATAAATGTCCTTTTGAGGTCGCTCGAAACCCACAATGCTGAATCAGAAAAAGAAAAAACACACACCATTCAAATCACACTTGAATTTTGCTCGAGATGAATGTAGTCTCTGTGTTTGTGCAAACCAGGCCCAGCAGCTTCAAGAACTGACTGGGCGAGCTGACGGAGAAGAGTACTGCCTCCCTTACTCACCCGACACCTGAGTGGGATTTCCCCTCAATTTGCACCCGCTTCCAGAAACCAGCAGCCACCACATCTGAGAAATGGAGCATTGAAGCCCTCTCTCCTTGGCTCTTTGAGACAGGGGTTAAGAATTGGAGAGTCACAGGGTTGGACTAAGTGACCTTTGGGTTCCCTTCCAAGGCTAAGATCCTACAAGCCTATGGAATATAGAAGCTGGCAATCTGGAATTGCAAGCTGACAACAGTGGCTGGTTGCTTCTGCTAGATAAATTGCAAAAATCTCAGAATGAGGAAGAATTGTTCCTAAGCAGAAATGCATTCAAAGTCCAGCTGCGTAAGGAATACTTTAATTGCCCTTTTTTGCATTCTTGCCTTTGGGGTGAGATTTTCCCTGTTGAAAGAACTGGATAAAAAGAAGTTTGAGGAACATAAATAAAATTCATCTGGAAAGTACCTACAGGGGAAAAATACAGTCATACAGTCCCTCCAAATAATAATCCTGCCCTATTTTTCTTCAGTCTCCAAATTTCTAGCACAGCAGAGAGCAACAAGACATTCACACCCAGAACTCTGCTGTGTTTTGCAAATCCTGCCTCATTTGCCTTTTCTTGGGGTGCCTAAACTCTTTTTTTCCAGGGCTTAAATACCCCAAAGGTCTTATTTTGAAAGCTAATCAGGGTCAGCCCTGATTAGTCCTTGGATGAGAGACCTCCAACGCATACCAAGTGCTGGAGTCTACATTTCGGAAGAAAGAACTGAGAAAACCACCTCTAAGGATTCCGCACAAGATGGGGATGGATTGGATGGTCTCTAGTATCCTCCTTGTACCAACTTTTAAATGCCAGGAACTCGGTGCCTAGCTCTGAAAAAGCCCTTAAGAAGAGAAGCCCATGAAACTCCTTGCCACTTGCTCATAGTCTCACTAAACCAGGATCTTGCCACTGAAGCTCTCATGAAAACTAATTTGTTTTTTAAAAAAGGGATTTTAAAATGGCACCTCTCCTGCAGTGGCTTTGGGTTTTTCCACTGAAAAAGTTTCACACCACACACAGCTCATTGGCACTTCCATGGCACTGAGTCAAGCAAGGCATTCGCCATCCTTAACCTTTGAGAAGTTACTTTCTTTGGAATGGTGTAATTGGTCAATTTACTTTATTTAGATGCTGCCTTTCTCCAAGGGTGGCTTCCAGAAACAACAGATTAAAAACCTTTACAGCACAGCTTAAAAACAATATAAAATATTTCTAAATACAGTAAGGATTCACTGTGGTTTGTTTCCAGGATATTCCCCATGGATACCAAAATCCATGGATGCTCAGATCCCATTAAATACAATGGGAGAGTCAAATGATGTCTCTTATACAGAATGGCAAAACCAAGGTTTGCAATTTGGAACTTATATATGTGTGTGTTCAAGCCCTGAATGGGTGAATCTTTGGATAAAGAATCCATGGATATGGAAGGCAAACTGTATATTCAAAAGGCTCTATTGAAGTTTCAGGTGCCAGAAAATCCATGGATGCTCATTTTCCATTGATGGGAAAATCCTCCTTTGAAAGGGACCCAAGGCGGCTCATAAATAAAACCATGCCAAAGCATCCCTTCCTAACTCGACCATTGCAAAGAAAACCGGTGCGTAAAAACGCACAGAGCAAAGCTCACCTGTTGCTGGGAGGAAGGCTTGGCCTCAGCCATCAGCTGGAGAAATCCCACCAAAAGGAGGAAAAGCCATGGGGCAGAGACCCTCCAGAGCCCCATCATTCATGCCAGTCTCCCTCAAAGCAAAGGGAGGCCAACCAAGGAGGAAGACAAGCTGTAAAAGAGAAAGAAGGAGAGAGAGAGAGAGAGAGAGAGAGAGAGAGAAAGGAGATGGATGCTCCGCCCCAGGGGTGAAAATAAGCTCTCACCCACTTGCAAAGTCTTTGCAAAAATACCCTAAAATATCCTCAGATCAATACTTGCGGTCGCCCTTTGCCTGGAAACATGGTCCCTCACCCACCGGCCTGTTCTTCTCCTTCTTGCATTTATTTCTGTAGTGTGGCAGTAGCCTGTGTCTGTCTGCATCTATCCATCTTTCTAATCTATCTATCTATCTATCTATCTGGTCCATCTGTCTAATCCACCCATCTACCCATCCATCCATCTTCCCATCCATCCATCCATCCATTCATTGCCTATCTGCCTATCCATTTGTCTAATCCATCCATCTATCTATCCATCCACCTATCCATTACCCATCTATCCATCCATCTGTCTAATCCATCTATCCATCTGTCTAATCCATCCATCCATCTGCCTAATCTATCTATCTATCTATCTGTCTATCTATCTATCTATCTATCTATCCACCATAGATAATCTATCATCTATCCATCCATCTATCTGCAGGCGAACAGGATTCATCTCCTGGCTCTAACCACTACACTGCACTACACCACACACACACATTTTAACAAACATTTTTAAACATTTTTATTTTAAAAAAATTCCCTTAAAAATTAATCCAAACTGCAGGCTCAACCCCTTACTTGTTAGCACCTGCTGCCCTCCAGAGGTGTGGGACTGCATGCTCCATCATTCCCAGCCATGACTGAGGATGATGGAGCTTGGAGTCCCACTACCTCCCAAGGGGCTATTTCATGGGAAAACAGCAGCAGCAGCAGCGGCGGATCTCCTTACCTTGCCAAATTTGTCCTCTGCAGAGTCCACCCACACACCAAGTTACTTTTCAAAAGCACTCCTGCAAAGTTACTTCCAACCAACTCCTTCACTCTGTTTGGGGGGGGGGAGTCTTTTGGTTACACAACTCTAGAAATGAAAGAATTGAGGTTTCTTTTCTGCAAAGGATGGAAACACCATTTCTTAAAAAGGCTATGCTTTAATATGACTGAGTTTTGTCATGAGTAAGACCAAAACATCCCCTTTCTCCCTTAATGGTATGATATACATTATTATTATTATTATTATTGTTATTTGAATCTCCCCTTGAGACTAGAAATGCCTGGTATTTTGGAATTTTTTGGATTCAACGTTGTTATGTGGCTAAAGCACAGAATTGGACTCGTGGACACACCTTGAGAAGCAAAATGGGACAGAACTGTTACTAACAAATCCTAACAAAGCAGCATAGGCATTAACTCATCTACAGCATCAGTTTGGGACTGCATCTCCCCAACATCCAGGATTGATGGGATTTGCAATCCTGCCACAGACAGAGGGCTTCCAGATAGACATTCTCCGCCTCTGGCCTCAGGGACCATTTTCTGGTGAATGTGAACATTTTGGTGCCCAAGAAAGAAGAAAAAAGAAGAAGAAAGAAACTTTGTCCATGTTGAGTTTCAAAGAGGGAACTTACCAAGAATTATTCTGCTGTTTTTATTTCTTGCAAATCAGTATTTCTAGGAAGCCACAAGTGAGATAATATAACCTTGTCTGCCTCCCTTTATATTAAAAATAATAATCAAGAGACATCTCTGACGTGGGTGCGATTTATCTTTTCGGCTTTTTGCAATCCTGTCAATCATGAGCTGCATCTGCACTGCAGAAATAACCCAGTTTGACATCACTTTGCCATATTCAGAGGGAGTGGTGGGGATGCAGTCCAAAACATCACCAGGTTGCTAAGGTGGAAAGAAAGTTGGACTCAACAGCTTTGATCATTTGGGACATAAAATATATGAGATTTTTTTCACCCCCAAAATAATTTGTCTATGGCCCCAAGTTTGACCCCTTATATTTGCCCTGTTTTTGACCCTATATTGACCCCCTATATTTGCCCTGTATATTGACCCAAATTTTGAACCCCATATATGTGCCCTGTATATTGACCCCATATTCACACTGATATTTGCCCTGTATTTTGGCCCTATATTGACCCCCTATATTTACCCTGTTTATTGACCCCAATTATGACCCCTTATATTTCCTTTGTATATAAACCCCATATTGAACCCCTTCAATTGCCCTGTTTTTTGACCCTATATTGACCTCCTATATTTGCCCTGTATGTTCACCCCAATATTTGCCCTGTATATTGACCCCATATTCATGCCTGATATTTGCCCTGTATTTTGACCTGATATTGACACCCTAGATCTATGTATATTGACCCCAGTTTTGACCCCTTATATTTGCCCTGTTTTTTTACCCTATATTGACCCCCTATAGTTCCCCTGTATATTGACCCCATATTGATCCCAGATATTTGCCCTGATTTTGGACCCTATATTGAACCCCTATATTTACCCTGTATATTGACCCCTATATTGACCCCCAATATTTGCCCTGTATTTTGAAACGATATTGACCCACTATATTAACACTGTATATTGACCCAAATTTTGAAACCTTATATTTGCCCTTTTTTGAATCTTTATTAACCCCCTATATTTGCCCTGTATATTGATCCAATATACACCCATGATATTTGCCCTGTATTTTGACCCGATATTGACACCATAGATTTACTATGTATATCGACAAAATTTTGACCCATATGTTTGCCCTGTTTCTTCATCCTATATTGACCCGCAATATTTGCCCTGTATATTGACCCCATCTTGACCACCGATATTTGCCCTATATATTGACCCCATATTGACCCCCGATATTTGCCCTGCATTTTGACCCGATATTGACCCACAGTATTTACTCGGTATATTGAACCCCTATATTGACCCCCAATATTTGCCCTCTATTTAGACCCAATATTGACCCCTTATATTTGCCCTGTTTTTTGACCCTATATTGACCCCCTATATTTGCCCTGTATTTTGACCCCAATTTTGACCTATTATATTTTCCCTGTATTTTGACCCGATATTGACCCTCTATATTTACCCTGTATATTGACACCTATATTGATGTTAATATTTGCCCTGTATTTTGACCCCATATTCACTCCCGATATTTGTCCTGTATTTTGTCCCGATATTGACACCCTATATTTACTCTGTATATTGACCCTTATATTGACCCCCAATATTTGCCCTGTTTGACCTGATATTGACCCCATATATTAACTCTCTATATTGACTCCAATTTGGCCCCCTAATATTTGCCCTGTTTTTTGTCCCTATATTAACCCCCTATATTTGCTCTGTATATTGAATGCATATTGACCCCCTATATTTGTCCTGATTTTTGACCCAATATTGACCCCTATATTAACCCTGTATATTGACCCAAATTTGACTCCCTATATTTGCACTGTATATTTACCAAAAATTCACCCCCGATATTTGCCCTGTATTTTGACACTATATTGACCCCCTATATTTAATCTGTATATTGACCCCCAATATTTGCCCTGTATTTTGACCCAATATTGACCCCCTATTTTGACCCTGTATATTGACCCCATATTGAACCTGATATTTCCCCTGATTTTTGATCCTATATAGACACCCTATATTTGCCCTGTATTTTGACCCAAATTTTGACCCCGTATATTTGCACAGTTTTTTGATGGTATATTGACCCCCTGTACTTGCCCTGTATATTGACCCAAATTTTGACCCCCTATATTTGCACTGTATATTTAGAAAAAATTCACCCCCGATATTTGCCCTGTATTTTGACACGATATTGACTCCCTATATTTAATCTGTATATTGACCCCAATATTTGCCCTGTATTTTGACCCAATATTGACCCCCTATTTTGAACCTGTACATTGACCCCAATTATGACCCCTTATATTTGCACTATATTTTTTACACTATTTTGACCCCCTATATTTGCCCTGTATATTGACCCCATATTGACCCCTGATATTTGCCCTGATTTCAGACCCTATATTGATCCCCTATATTTGCCATGTATATTGACCCAAATTTTGAACCCCTATATTTGCCCTGTATATTGAACCCATATTGACCCCTGATATTTGCCCTGATTTTTGACCCTTTATAGTCACTATATATGCCCAGTATTTTGATCCAAATTTTAACCCCCATATTTGCATGATATTTTGACTGGATATTGAACCCTATATTTACCATGTATATTACCACCGATTTTGACCCCAATTTTTGCCCCTTTTTTGCCCTGATATTGACACCCTATATTAACCCTGTATATTGACCCCAATTTTGACCCATTATATTTGCCCTGTTTTTTTACCCTGTATTAAACCCGATAATTGCACTGTATGTTGACTCCAATATTGACCGCCTATATTTGCCATGTATATTGAACCCATATTGACCTCTGATATTTGCACTGATTTTTGACCCTATATAGATACCCTATATTTGCCCAGTATTTTGACCCAAATTTTGACCTCCTATATTTACACTGTTTTTTTGACGGTATATTGAACCCCTATATTTGCCCTGCATATTGACCCCAATTTTGACCCTCTATATTTGCACTGTATATTGACCCCATATTCACTCCTGACATTTGCCCTCTGTATATTGACCCCTATATTGACCGCCAATATTTGCCCTGTATTTTGACTTGATATTGACACTCTATATTAACCCTGTATGTTGACCCCAATTTTGACCCCTTATATTTGCGCTATTTTTTGACCGTATATTGACTTCTATATTTTCCTTGTATATTCACCCCAATTTTGACCCCCTATATTGACCCTCTATATTTAGTCTGTATATTGAACCTATATTGGCCCCCAGTATTTGCACTGTATATTGACCCGATATTGACCCACAATATTTGCCCTGTATTTTGACCCAAATTGTGATACCCTATATTTGCACTGTATATTGACCCCATATTCACCCCCGAATTTGTCCTGTATTTTGACCAGATATTGACCCCCTATATTTACCCTGTATATTGCCACCGATATTGACCCCATTATTTGCCCTGTATTTTGACCCCTATATTAACCCACTATATTTACCCAAATTTTGACTCCTTATATTTGTGCTGTATTTTGACCGTATATTGACCCCCCTATATTTTCCCGGTATGCTCACCCCAATTTTGACCCCCTATATTTGCACTGGTTTTTGATGGTATATTGACCCCCTATATTTGCACTGTATATTGACCCAAATTTTGAACCCCTATATTTGCCCAGATTTTTGGCCCTATATTGACACCCTATATTTGCACAGTATTTTGACCTGATATTGACCCCCTATATTTACCCTGTATATTGCAACCGATATGGACCCCAATATTTGCCCTCTTTTTCACCCGATATTGACACACTATATCAACTCTGTATATTAACCCCAATTTTGACCCCCTATATTTGACCTGATTTTTGACCATATATATAATGACCCTATATTTGACCAGTGTTTTGACCCCAATTTTGACCCCCTATATTTGCACTGTTTTTTGACAGAATATTGACCCCCTATATTTGCACTGTATATTGACCCCAATTTTGACCCCCTATATTTGCCCTGTATTTTGGCCTGATATTGACCCCCGATATTTACTCTGTATATTGACCCCAATATTGACCCACAATATTTGCTCTGTATTTTGACCCGATATTGACCCCCTATATTAACCCTGTATAGTGACCCCAATTTTGACCCCTTATATTTGCGCTGTTTTATTACCCTGTATTGAACCCCTATAATTGCACTGTAAGTTGACCCCAATTATGACCCTTATATTTGCCCTGTATATTGACCACATATTGACCCCTGATATTTGCCCTGATTTTTTTACCCTATATAGACACCCTATATTTGCCCAGTATTTTGACCAAAATTTTGACCCCCTATATTTGCCCTGTTTTTTGACGGTATATTGACCCCCTATATTTGCTCTGTATAGTGACCCCAATTTTGACCCCCTATATTTGCCCTGATTTTTGACCATATATATAATGACCCTATATTTGCCCAGTGTTTTGACCCCAATTTTGACCCCCTATATTTGCACTGTTTTTTGACGGTATATTGACCCCCTATATTTGCACTGTATATTGACCCCAATTTTGACCCCCTATATTTGCCCTGTATTTTGGCCTGATATTGACCCCCGATATTTACTCTGTATATTGACCCCAATATTGACCCGCAATATTTGCTCTGTATTTTGACCCGATATTGACCCCCTATATTATCCCTGTATAGTGACCCCAATTTTGACCCCTTATATTTGCGCTGTTTTATTACCCTGTATTGAACCCCTATAATTGCACTGTAAGTTGACCCCAATTATGACCCTTATATTTGCCCTGTATATTGACCACATATTGACCCCTGATATTTGCCCTGATTTTTTTACCCTATATAGACACCCTATATTTGCCCAGTATTTTGACCAAAATTTTGACCCCCTATATTTGCCCTGTTTTTTGACGGTATATTGACCCCCTATATTTGCTCTGTATAGTGACCCCAATTTTGACCCCCTATATTTGCCCTGATTTTTGACCATATATATAATGACCCTATATTTGCCCAGTGTTTTGACCCCAATTTTGACCCCCTATATTTGCACTGTTTTTTGACGGTATATTGACCCCCTATATTTGCACTGTATATTGACCCCAATTTTGACCCCCTATATTTGCCCTGTATTTTGGCCTGATATTGACCCCCGATATTTACTCTGTATATTGACCCCAATATTGACCCGCAATATTTGCTCTGTATTTTGACCCGATATTGACCCCCTATATTATCCCTGTATAGTGACCCCAATTTTGACCCCTTATATTTGCGCTGTTTTATTACCCTGTATTGAACCCCTATAATTGCACTGTAAGTTGACCCCAATTATGACCCTTACATTTGCCCTGTATATTGACCACATATTGACCCCTGATATTTGCCCTGATTTTTTTACCCTATATAGACACCTTATATTTGCCCAGTATTTTGACCACATATTGACCCCTGATATTTGCCCTGATTTTTTACCCTATATAGACACCCTATATTTGCCCAGTATTTTGACCAAAATTTTGACCCCCTATATTTGCCCTGTTTTTTGATGGTATATTGACCCCCTATATTTGCTCTGTATAGTGACCCCAATTTTGACCCCCTATATTTGCCCTGATTTTTGACCATATATATAATGACCCTATATTTGCCCAGTGTTTTGACCCCAATTTTGACCCCCTATATTTGCACTGTTTTTTGACGGTATATTGACCCCCTATATTTGCACTGTATATTGACCCCAATTTTGACCCCCTATATTTGCCCTGTATTTTGGCCTGATATTGACCCCCGATATTTACTCTGTATATTGACCCCAATATTGACCCGCAATATTTGCTCTGTATTTTGACCCGATATTGACCCCCTATATTATCCCTGTATAGTGACCCCAATTTTGACCCCTTATATTTGCGCTGTTTTATTACCCTGTATTGAACCCCTATAATTGCACTGTAAGTTGACCCCAATTATGACCCTTACATTTGCCCTGTATATTGACCACATATTGACCCCTGATATTTGCCCTGATTTTTTTACCCTATATAGACACCCTATATTTGCCCAGTATTTTGACCAAAATTTTGACCCCCTATATTTGCCCTGATTTTTGGCCCTATATTGAGACCCTATATTTGCACAGTATTTTGATCCAAATTTGGACCCCCTATATTTGCCCTGATTTTTGACCCTATATAGACCCCCTATATTTGCCCTGTATTTTGACCTGATATTGACCCCCTATATTTGCACTGTATATTGACCAAAGATTCAGCCCCGATATTTGCCCTGTATTTTGACCCGATATTGACCGCCTATATTTACTCTGTATATTGACCACTGTAGTGACCCCCAATATTTGCCCTGTATTTTGACCCCATATTGATCCCTATATTTACTGTGTATATTGACCCCAATTTTGACCCCTTATATTTTCCCTTTTTTTCACCGTATATTGACCCCTATATTTGCCCTGTATGTTCACCCCAATTTTGACACCTATATTTGCCCTGTATATTGACCCTATATTCAATCCTGATATTTGCCCTGTATTTTGACCCAATATTGACCCCCTATATTTACTCTGTATATTGAACCCAATATTGGTCCCCAAGATTTGCACTTTATATTGACCCTATATTGACCCCCAATATTTGCCCTATATTTTGACCCGATATTGACCCCTATTTTTACCCTGTATATTGCAACCAATATTGACCCCAATATTTGCCCTCTTTTTCACCCGATATTGACACACTATATCAACTCTGTACATTAACCCCAATTTTGACCCCCTATATTTGCCCTGATTTTTGACCATATATATAATGACCCTATATTTGCCCAGTATTTTGACACAAATTTTGACCCCCTATATTTGCACTGTTTTTTGACGGTATATTGACCCCCTATATTTGCCCTGTATATTGACCCCAATTTTGACCCCCTATATTTGCCCTGTATTTTGGCCTGATATTGACCCCCGATATTTACTCTGTATATTGACCCCAATATTGACCCGCAATATTTGCTCTGTATTTTGACCCGATATTGACCCCCTATATTATCCCTGTATAGTGACCCCAATTTTGACCCCTTATATTTGCGCTGTTTTATTACCCTGTATTGAACCCCTATAATTGCACTGTAAGTTGACCCCAATTATGACCCTTACATTTGCCCTGTATATTGACCACATATTGACCCCTGATATTTGCCCTGATTTTTTTACCCTATATAGACACCTTATATTTGCCCAGTATTTTGACCAAAATTTTGACCCCCTATATTTGCCCTGATTTTTGGCCCTATATTGAGACCCTATATTTGCACAGTATTTTGATCCAAATTTGGACCCCCTATATTTGCCCTGATTTTTGACCCTATATAGACCCCCTATATTTGCCCTGTATTTTGACCTGATATTGACCCCCTATATTTGCACTGTATATTGACCAAAGATTCAGCCCCGATATTTGCCCTGTATTTTGACCCGATATTGACCGCCTATATTTACTCTGTATATTGACCACTGTAGTGACCCCCAATATTTGCCCTGTATTTTGACCCCATATTGATCCCTATATTTACTCTGTATATTGACCCCAATTTTGACCCCTTATATTTTCCCTTTTTTTCACCGTATATTGACCCCTATATTTGCCCTGTATGTTCACCCCAATTTTGACACCTATATTTGCCCTGTATATTGACCCTATATTCAATCCTGATATTTGCCCTGTATTTTGACCCAATATTGACCCCCTATATTTACTCTGTATATTGAACCCAATATTGGTCCCCAAGATTTGCACTTTATATTGACCCTATATTGACCCCCAATATTTGCCCTATATTTTGACCCGATATTGACCCCTATTTTTACCCTGTATATTGCAACCAATATTGACCCCAATATTTGCCCTCTTTTTCACCCGATATTGACACACTATATCAACTCTGTACATTAACCCCAATTTTGACCCCCTATATTTGCCCTGATTTTTGACCATATATATAATGACCCTATATTTGCCCAGTATTTTGACACAAATTTTGACCCCCTATATTTGCACTGTTTTTTGACGGTATATTGACCCCCTATATTTGCCCTGTATATTGACCCCAATTTTGACCCCCTATATTTGCACTGTTTTTTGACAGTATATTGACCCCCTATATTTGCCCTGTATTTTGACCTGATATTGACCCCCAATATTTACTCTGTATATTGACCCCAATATTGACCCCCTATATTTGCACTGTATATTGACCCCAATTTTGACCTCCTATATTTGCTCTAATTTTTGATCCAATATAGACACGGTGTATTTCCCAGTATTTTGACCCCAATTTTGACCGCCTATATTTGCCCTGTATTTTGACCCGATATTGACCCCTATATTAACCCGGTATATTGACCCCAATTTTGACTCCTTATATTTGCACTGTATTTTGACCGTATATTGACCCATATATTTTCCCGGTATGTTCACCCCATTTTTGACCCCCTATATTTGCACTGTTTTTTGACGGTATATTGACCCCTTATATTTGGACTGTATTTTGACCCAAATTTTGAACCCCTATATTTGCCCAGATTTTTGGCCCTATATTGACACCCTACATTTGCCCTGTATTTTGACCCGATATTGACCCCCTGCATTTACCCTGTATATTGCAACCGATATGGACCCCAATATTTGCCCTCTTTTTCACCTGATATTGACACACTATATCAATTTTGTATATTAACCCCAATTTTGACCCCCTATATTTGCCCTGATTTTTGACCATATATATAATGATCCTATATTTGCCCAGTATTTTGACCCAAATTTTGACCCCCTATATTTGCACTGTTTTTGACGGTATATTGACCCCCTATATTTGCACTGTATATTGACCCCAATTTTGACCCCCTATATTTGCCCTAATTTTTGACCCAATATAGACACCTTATATTTGCCCAGTATTTTGACCCCAATTTTGACCCTCTATATTTGCACTGTTTTTTGTCAGAATATTGACCCCCTATATTTGCCCTGTACATTGACCCCATTTTGACCCCCTATATTTGCCCTGTATTTTGACCTGATATTGACCCCAGATATTTACTCTGTATATTGACCCCAATATTGACCCCCAATAATTGCCCTGTATTTTGACCCGATATTGACCCCCTACATTAACCCTGTATAGTGACCCCAATTTTGACCCCTTATATTTACGCTGTTTTTTTACCCTGTATTGCCCCCCTATAATTGCACTGTAAGTTGACCCCAATTTTGACCCTTATATTTACCCTGTTTATTGACCACATATTGACCCCTGATATTTGCCCTGATTTTTTACCCTATATAGACACCCTATATTTGCCCAGTATTTTGACCAAAATTTTGACCCCCTACATTTGCCCTGTTTTTTGATGGTATATTGACCCCCTATATTTGCTCTGTATAGTGACCCCAATTTTGACCCCCTATATTTTCCCTGATTTTTGGCCCTATATTGAGACCCTATATTTGCACAGTATTTTGATCCAAATTTGGACCCCCTATATTTGTCCTGATTTTTGACCCTATATAGACCCCCTATATTTGCCCTGTATTTTGACCCGATATTGACCACTGATATTTACTATGTTAATTAACCCCAATATTGACCCCCAATATTTGCCCCATATTTTGACCCGATATTGACCCCCTATATTAACCCTTTATATTGACCCCAATTTTGACTCCTTATATTTGTGCTGTATTTTGACCATATATTGACCCCTATATTTTCCTGGTATGTTCACCCCAATTTTGACCCCCTATATTTACCCTGCATATTGACCGCATATTGACCCCTGATATTTGCCCTGTATTTTGACCCGATATTGACCCCCTATATTTACTCTGTATATTGAACCCTATATTGGCCCCAAACATTTGCACTGTATATTGACCCTATATTGACCCCCGATATTTTCCCTCTATTTTGACCCAATATTGACCCCTATTTTGATTGCCTATATTTGCCCTGTATATTGACCCTGTATTCACCCGCCCATATTTGCGCTATATTTTAACCCGAAATTGACCCCTATATTTAACCCTGTATATTCCCACCGATTTTGACCCTATATAGACACCCTACATTTGCCCTGTATTTTGAACCAAATTTTGACCCCCTATATTTGCACTGTTTTTTGACGGTATGTTGACCCCCTATATTTGCACTGTATATTGACCCCAATTTTGACCCCCTATATTTGCCCTGGTTTTTGACCCTATATAGACAACCTATATTTGCCCAGCATTTTGACCCAAATTTTGATCCCCTATATTTGCATTGTTTTTTACAGTATATTGACCCCCTATATTTGCCCTGTATTTTGACCTGATATTGCCCCCCCATATTTACTCTGTACATTGACCCCAATATTGACCCCCAATATTTGCCCTGTATTTTGACCTGATATTGACCCCCTATATTAACCCTGTATATTGACCCCAATTTTGACCCCTTATATTTGCGCTGTTTTTTTTACCCTGTATTGACCCCCTATAATTGCACTGTATGTTGACCCCAATTTTCAACCTTATATTTGCCCTGTATATTGACCACATATTGACCCCTGATATTTGCCCTGATTTTTTACCCTATATAGACACCCTATATTTGCCCAGTATTTTGAACCAAATTTTGACCCCCTATATTTGCCCTGTATTTTGACCCGATATTGACCACCGATATTTACTCCGTTTATTAACCCCAGTATTGACCCGCAATATTTGCCCTGTATTTTGACCCGATATTGACCCCCTATATTAACCCTTTATATTGACCCCAATTTTGACTCCTTATATTTGCGCTTTATTTTGACCGTATATTGACCCCTATATTTTCCCGGTATGTTCACCCCAATTTTGACCCCCTATATTTGCACTGTTATTTGACGGTATATTGACCTCTTATATTTGGACTGTATATTGACCCAAATTTTGAACCCCTATATTTGCCCAGATTTTTGGCCCTATATTGACACCCTACATTTGCCCTGTATTTTGACCCGATATTGACCCCCTATATTTACCCTGTATATTGCAACTGATATGGACCCCAATATTTGCCCTCTTTTTCACCTGATATTGACACACTATATCAACTCTGTATATTAACCCCAATTTTGACCCCTATATTTGCCCTGATTTTTGATCATATATATAATGATCCTATATTTGCCCAGTATTTTGACCCAAATTTTGACCCCTATATTTGCACTGTTTTTTTGACGGTATATTGACCCCCTATATTTGCACTCTATATTGACCCCAATTTTGACCCCCTATATTTGCCCTGATTTTTGACCCAATATAGACACCCTATATTTCCTTAGTATTTTGACCCCAATTTTGACCCCCTATATTTGCACTGTTTTTTTTACAGAATATTGACCCCCTATATTTGCCCTGTACATTGACCACATTTTTGACCCCCTATATTTGCCCTGTATTTTGGCCTGATATTGACCCCCGATATTTACTCTGTATATTGACCCCAATATTGACCCCCAATATTTGCCCTGTATTTTGACCCGATATTGACCCCCTACATTATCCCTGTATAGTGAACCCAATTTTGACCCCTTATATTTGTGCTGGTTTTTTACCCTATATTGACCCCCTATAATTGCACTGTAAGTTGACCCCAATTTTGACCCTTATAATTGGCCTGTTTATTGACCACATATTGACCCCTGATATTTGCCCTGATTTTTTACCCTATATAGACACCCTATATTTGCCCAGTATTTTGACCAAAATTTTGACCCCCTATATTTGCTCTGTATAGAGACCCCAATTTTGACCTCCTATATTTGCCCTGATTTTTGGCCCTATATTGAGACCCTATATTTGCACAGTATTTTGATCCAAATTTGGACCCCCTATATTTACCCTGATTTTTTACCCCATTTAGAACCCCTATATTTGCCCTGTATTTTGACCCGATATTGACCACCGATATTTACTATGTTAATTAACCCCAATATTGACCCCCAATATTTGCCCGTATTTTGACCCAATATTGATCCCCTATATTAACCCTGTATATTAACCCCAATTTTGACTCCTTATATTTGCACTGTATTTTGACCGTATATTGACCCCTATATTTTCCTGGTATGTTCACCCCAATTTTGACCCCCTATATTTACCCTGCATATTGACCGCATATTGACCCCTGATATTTGCCCTGTATTTTGACCCGATATTGACCCCCTATATTTACTCTGTATATTGAACCCTATATTGTCCCCAAACATTTGCACTGTATATTGACCCTATATTGACCCCCAATATTTGCCCTCTATTTTGACCCAATATTGACCCCAATTTTGATCGCCTATATTTGCCCTGTATATTGACCCTGTATTCACCCGCCCATATTTGCCCTATATTTTCACCTGAAATTGACCCCTATATTTACCCTGTATATTCCCACCGATTTTGACCCTATATAGACACCCTACATTTTCCCTGTATTTTGAACCAAATTTTGACCCCCTATATTTGCACTGTATATTGACCAAAGATTCAGCCCCGATATTTGCCCTGTATTTTGACCTGATATTGACCGCCTATATTTACTCTGTATATTGACCCTTGTAGTGACCCCAATATTTGCCCTGTATTTTGAACCCATATTGACCGCCTATATTTACTCTGTATATTGACCCCTGTAGTGACCCCCAATATTTGCCCTGTATTTTGACCCCATATTGATCCCTATATTTACTCTGTATATTGACCCCAATTTTGACATCTATATTTGCCCTGTATATTGACCCTATATTCAATCCTGATATTTGCCCTGTATTTTGACCCAATATTGACCCCCAATATTTGCCCTGTATTTTGACCCGATATTGACCCCTATTTTTACCCTGTATATTGCAACCAATATTGACCCCAATATTTGCCCTCTTTTTCACCCGATATTGACACACTATATCAACTCTGTACATTGACCCCAATTTTGACCCCCTATATTTGCCCTGATTTTTGACCATATATATAATGACCCGATATTTGCCCAGTATTTTGACACAAATTTTGACCCCCTATATTTGCACTGTATATTGACCCCAATTTTGACCCCCTATATTTGCCCTGGTTTTTGACCCTATATAGACACCCTATATTTGCCCAGCATTTTGACCCAAATTTTGACCCCCTATATTTGCACTGTTTTTGACAGTATATAGACCCCCTATATTTGCCCTGTATTTTGACCTGATATTGCCCCCCGATATATACTCTGTACATTGACCCCAATATTGACCCCCAATATTTGCCCTGTATTTTGACCCGATATTGACCCCTATATTAACCCGGTATATTGACCCCAATTTTGACTCCTTATATTTGCGTTGTATTTTGACCGTATATAGACCCATATATTTTCCCAGTATGTTCACCCGAATTTTGATCACCTATATTTGCACTGTATATTGACCCAAATTTTGAACCCCTATATTTGCCCAGATTTTTGGATCTATATTGACACCATACATTTGCCCTGTATTTTGACCTAATATTGACCCCCTACATTTACCCTGTATATTGCAACTAATATGGACCCCAATATTTGCCCTCTTTTTCACCCAATACTGACACACTATATCAACTCTGTATATTAACCCTGTATTTTGACCCGATATTGACCCCCTATGTTTTCTCTGTATATTTACCAAAAATTCACCCCCGATATTTGCCCTGTATTTTGACACTATATTGACCCCCTATATTTAATCTGTATATTGACCCCCAATATTTGCCCTGTATTTTGACCCAATATTGACCCCCTATATTTGCCCTGTATATTGACCCCAATTTTGACCCCCTATATTTGCACTGTTTTTTGACAGTATATTGACCCCCTATATTTGCCCTGTATTTTGACCTGATATTGACCCCCAATATTTACTCTGTATATTGACCCCAATATTGACCCCCTATATTTGCACTGTATATTGACCCCAATTTTGACCTCCTATATTTGCTCTAATTTTTGATCCAATATAGACACGGTGTATTTCCCAGTATTTTGACCCCAATTTTGACCGCCTATATTTGCCCTGTATTTTGACCCGATATTGACCCCTATATTAACCCGGTATATTGACCCCAATTTTGACTCCTTATATTTGCACTGTATTTTGACCGTATATTGACCCATATATTTTCCCGATATGTTGACCCCATTTTTGACCCCCTATATTTGCACTGTTTTTTGATGGTATATTGACCCCTTATATTTGGACTGTATTTTGACCCAAATTTTGAACCCCTATATTTGCCCAGATTTTTGGCCCTATATTGACACCCTACATTTGCCCTGTATTTTGACCCGATATTGACCCCCTGCATTTACCCTGTATATTGCAACCGATATGGACCCCAATATTTGCCCTCTTTTTCACCTGATATTGACACACTATATCAATTTTGTATATTAACCCCAATTTTGACCCCCTATATTTGCCCTGATTTTTGACCATATATATAATGATCCTATATTTGCCCAGTATTTTGACCCAAATTTTGACCCCCTATATTTGCACTGTTTTTGACGGTATATTGACCCCCTATATTTGCACTGTATATTGACCCCAATTTTGACCCCCTATATTTGCCCTAATTTTTGACCCAATATAGACACCTTATATTTGCCCAGTATTTTGACTCCAATTTTGACCCTCTATATTTGCACTGTTTTTTGACAGAATATTGACCCCCTATATTTGCCCTGTACATTGACCCCATTTTTGACCCCGTATATTTGCCCTGTATTTTGACCTGATATTGACCCCAGATATTTACTCTGTATATTGACCCCAATATTGACCCCCAATAATTGCCCTGTATTTTGACCCGATATTGACCCCCTACATTAACCCTGTATAGTGACCCCAATTTTGACCCCTTATATTTACGCTGTTTTTTTACCCTGTATTGACCCCCTATAATTGCACTGTAAGTTGACCCCAATTTTGACCCTTATATTTACCCTGTTTATTGACCACATATTGACCCCTGATATTTGCCCTGATTTTTTACCCTATATAGACACCCTATATTTGCCCAGTATTTTGACCAAAATTTTGACTCCCTATATTTGCCCTGTTTTTTGATGGTATATTGACCCCCTATATTTGCTCTGTATAGTGACCCCAATTTTGACCCCCTATATTTGCCCTGATTTTTGACCATATATATAATGACCCTATATTTGCCCAGTGTTTTGACCCCAATTTTGACCCCCTATATTTGCACTGTTTTTTGACGGTATATTGACCACCTATATTTGCACTGTATATTGACCCCAATTTTGACCCCCTATATTTGCCCTGTATTTTGGCCTGATATTGACCCCCGATATTTACTCTGTATATTGACCCCAATATTGACCCGCAATATTTGCTCTGTATTTTGACCCGATATTGACCCCCTATATTAACCCTGTATAGTGACCCCAATTTTGACCCCTTATATTTGCGCTGTTTTATTACCCTGTATTGAACCCCTATAATTGCACTGTAAGTTGACCCCAATTATGACCCTTACATTTGCCCTGTATATTGACCACATATTGACCCCTGATATTTGCCCTGATTTTTTTACCCTATATAGACACCCTATATTTGCCCAGTATTTTGACCAAAATTTTGACCCCCTATATTTGCCCTGATTTTTGGCCCTATATTAAGACCCTATATTTGGCCAGTATTTTGATCCAAATTTGGACCCCCTATATTTGCCCTGTATTTTGACCTGATATTGACCCCCTATATTTGCACTGTATATTGACCAAAGATTCAGCCCCGATATTTGCCCTGTATTTTGACCCAATATTGACCCCCTATATTTACTCTGTATATTGAACCCAATATTGGTCCCCAAGATTTGCACTTTATATTGACCCTATATTGACCCCCAATATTTGCCCTATATTTTGACCCGATATTGACCCCTATTTTTACCCTGTATATTGCAACCAATATTGACCCCAATATTTGCCCTCTTTTTCACCCGATATTGACACACTATATCAACTCTGTACATTAACCCCAATTTTGACCCCCTATATTTGCCCTGATTTTTGACCATATATATAATGACCCTATATTTGCCCAGTATTTTGACACAAATTTTGACCCCCTATATTTGCACTGTTTTTTGACGGTATATTGACCCCCTATATTTGCCCTGTATATTGACCCCAATTTTGACCCCCTATATTTGCACTGTTTTTTGACAGTATATTGACCCCCTATATTTGCCCTGTATTTTGACCTGATATTGACCCCCAATATTTACTCTGTATATTGACCCCAATATTGACCCCCTATATTTGCACTGTATATTGACCCCAATTTTGACCTCCTATATTTGCTCTAATTTTTGATCCAATATAGACACGGTGTATTTCCCAGTATTTTGACCCCAATTTTGACCGCCTATATTTGCCCTGTATTTTGACCCGATATTGACCCCTATATTAACCCGGTATATTGACCCCAATTTTGACTCCTTATATTTGCACTGTATTTTGACCGTATATTGACCCATATATTTTCCCGGTATGTTCACCCCATTTTTGACCCCCTATATTTGCATTGTTTTTTTACGGTATATTGACCCCTTATATTTGGACTGTATTTTGACCCAAATTTTGAACCCCTATATTTGCCCAGATTTTTGGCCCTATATTGACACCCTACATTTGCCCTGTATTTTGACCCGATATTGACCCCCTACATTTACCCTGTATATTGCAACCGATATGGACCCCAATATTTGCCCTCTTTTTCACCTGATATTGACACACTATATCAATTTTGTATATTAACCCCAATTTTGACCCCCTATATTTGCCCTGATTTTTGACCATATATATAATGATCCTATATTTGCCCAGTATTTTGACCCAAATTTTGACCCCCTATATTTGCACTGTTTTTGACGGTATATTGACCCCCTATATTTGCACTGTATATTGACCCCAATTTTGACCCCCTATATTTGCCCTAATTTTTGACCCAATATAGACACCTTATATTTGCCCAGTATTTTGACCCCAATTTTGACCCTCTATATTTGCATTGTTTTTTGACAGAATATTGACCCCCTATATTTGCCCTGTACATTGACCCCATTTTTGACCCCCTATATTTGCCCTGTATTTTGACCTGATATTGACCCCAGATATTTACTCTGTATATTGACCCCAATATTGACCCCCAATAATTGCCCTGTATTTTGACCCGATATTGACCCCCTACATTAACCCTGTATAGTGACCCCAATTTTGACCCCTTATATTTACGCTGTTTTTTTACCCTGTATTGACCCCCTATAATTGCACTGTAAGTTGACCCCAATTTTGACCCTTATATTTACCCTGTTTATTGACCACATATTGACCCCTGATATTTGCCCTGATTTTTTACCCTATATAGACACCCTATATTTGCCCTGTTTTTTGATGGTATATTGACCCCCTATATTTGCTCTGTATAGTGACCCCAATTTTGACCCCCTATATTTTCCCTGATTTTTGGCCCTATATTGAGACCCTATATTTGCACAGTATTTTGATCCAAATTTGGACCCCCTATATTTGTCCTGATTTTTGACCCTATATAGACCCCCTATATTTGCCCTGTATTTTGACCCGATATTGACCACTGATATTTACTATGTTAATTAACCCCAATATTGACCCCCAATATTTGCCCCATATTTTGACCCTATATTGACCCCCTATATTAACCCTTTATATTGACGCCAATTTTGACTCCTTATATTTGCACTGTATTTTGACCGTATATTGACCCATATATTTTCCCGGTATGTTCACCCCATTTTTGACCCCCTATTTTTGCACTGTTTTTTGACGGTATATTGACCCCTTATATTTGGACTG
This sequence comes from Phrynosoma blainvillii, assembly GCA_026167975.1. NCBI lineage: Eukaryota > Metazoa > Chordata > Lepidosauria > Squamata > Phrynosomatidae > Phrynosoma > Phrynosoma blainvillii. The sequence continues at coordinate 8,540,691 of JANUYF010000015.1, forward strand.
TATATTGACCCAAATTTTGAACCCCTATATTTGCCCAGATTTTTGGCCCTATATTGACACCCTACATTTGCCCTGTATTTTGACCCAATATTGACCCCCTACATTTACCCTGTATATTGCAACCGATATGGACCCCAATATTTGCCCTCTTTTTCTCCCGATATTGATACACTATATCAATTTTGTATATTAACCCCAATTTTGACCCCTTATATTTTCCCTGATTTTTGACCATATATATAATGATCCTATATTTGCCCAGTATTTTGACCCAAATTTTGACCCCCTATATTTGCACTGTTTTTGACGGTATATTGACCCCCTATATTTGCACTGTATATTGACCCCAATTTTGACCCCCTATATTTGCCCTAATTTTTGACCCAATATAGACACCCTATATTTGCCCAGTATTTTGACCCCAATTTTGACCCCTTATATTTGCACTGTTTCTTGACAGAATATTGACCCCCTATATTTGCCCTGTACATTGACCCCATTTTTGACCCCCTATATTTGCCCTGTATTTTGACCTGATATTGACCCCCGATATTTACTCTGTATATTGACCCCAATATTGACCCCCAATAATTGCCCTGTATTTTGACCCAATATTGACGCCCTACATTAACCCTGTATAGTGACCCCAATTTTGACCCCTTATATTTGCGCTGTTTTTTTACCCTGTATTGACCCCCTATAATTGCACTGTAAGTTGACCCCAATTTTGACCCTTATATTTACCCTGTATATTGACCACATATTGACCCATGATATTTGCCCTAATTTTTTACCCTATATAGACACCCTATATTTGCCCAGTATTTTGACCAAAATTTTGACCCCCTACATTTGCCCTGTTTTTTGATGGTATATTGACCCCCTATATTTGCTCTGTATAATGACCCCAATTTTGACCCCCTATATTTCCCCTGATTTTTGGCCCTATATTGAGACCCTATATTTGCACAGTATTTTGATGCAAATTTGGACCCCCTATATTTGTCCTGATTTTTGACCCTATATAGACCCCCTATATTTGCCCTGTATTTTGACCCGATATTGACCACTGATATTTACTATGTTAATTAACCCCAATATTGACCCACAATATTTGCCCCGTATTTTGACCCGATATTGACCCCCTATATGAACCCTGTATATTGACCCCAATTTTGACTCCTTATATTTGTGCTGTATTTTGACCATATATTGACCCCTATATTTTCCTGGTATGTTCACCCCAATTTTGACCCCCTATATTTACCCTGCATATTGACCGCGTATTGACCCCTGATATTTGCCCTGTATTTTGACCCGATATTGACCCCCTATATTTACTCTGTATAATGAACCCTATATTGTCCCCAAACATTTGCACTGTATATTGACCCTATATTGACCCCCGATATTTTCCCTCTATTTTGACCCAATATTGACCCCTATTTTGATTGCCTATATTTGCCCTGTATATTGACCCTGTATTCACCCGCCCATATTTGCCCTATATTTTAACCCGAAATTGACCCCTATATTTAACCCTGTATATTCCCACCGATTTTGACCCTATATAGACACCCTACATTTGCCCTGTATTTTGAACCAAATTTTGACCCCCTATATTTGCACTGTCAAAATTGGGGTCAATATACAGGGCAAATATAGGGGGTCAAAATACCATCAAAAAACAGTGCAAATATAGGGGGTCAAAATTTGGTTCAAAATACAGGGCAAAAATAGGGTGTCTATATAAGGTCAAAATCGGTGGCAATATATAGGGTAAGTATAGGGGTCAATATCGGGTCAAAATACAGGGCAAATATTGGGGGTCAATATAGGGTCAATATACAGTGCAAATGTTTGGGGCCAATATAGGGTAAAATATACAGAGTAAATATAGGGGGTCAATATTGGGTCAAAATACAGGGCAAATATCAGGGGTCAATATGCGGTCAATATGCAGGGTAAATATAGGGGCTCAAAATTGGGGTGAACATACCGGGAAAATATCGGGGTCAATATACCGTCAAAAAACAGCGCAAATATAAGGGGTCAAAATTGGGGTCTATATACAGTGTTAATATATTGGGTCAAAATACAGGGCAAATATTGGGGGGCAATATTGGGGTCAATAAACAGAGTAAATATCAGGGGTCAATATTGGGTTAAAAGACAGGGCACATATATTGGGTCAAAATTGGGATCAATATACAGGGCAAATATAGAGGGTCAATATACCATCAAAAAGCTGTGCAAATATAGGAGGTCAAAATTTGGGTCAAAATAATGGGCAAATATAGGGTGTCAATATAGGGCCAAAAATCAGGGCAAATATAGGGGGTCAAAATTCGGGTGACTATACAGGGCAAATATAGGGGGTCAATATACCGTCAAAAAACAGTCCAAATATAAGGGGTAAAAATTTGGGTCAAAATACTGGGCAAATATAGGGTGTCTATATAGGGTAAAAAATCAGGGCAAATATCAGGGGTCAATATGTGGTCAATATACAGGGCAAATATAAGGGTCAAAATTGGGGTCAACATACAGTGCAATTATAGGGGGTCAATACAGGGTAAAAAAACAGCACAAATATAAGGGGTCAAAATTGGGATCAATATACAGGGTTAATATAGGAGGTCAATATCGGGACAAAATACAGGGCAAATATTGGGGGTCAATATTGGGCTCCATATACAGAGTAAATATTGGGGGTCAATATCGGGTCAAAATACAGGGCAAATATAGGGGGTCAAAATTGGGGTCAATATACAGGGCAAATATGGGGGTCAATATACTTTCAAAAAACAGTGCAAATATAGGGGGTCAAAATTTGGGTCAAAATACTGGACAACTATAAGGTGTCTATATACGGTCAAAAATCAGAGCAAATATAGGGGGTCAAAATTGGGGCGACTATACAGGACAAATATAGGGGGTCAATATACCGTCCAAAAAAAGTGCAAATATAAGGGTTAAAATTTGGGTCAAAATACTGGGCAAATATAAAGTGTCTATATAGGGTAAAAAATCAGGGCAAATATCAGGGGTCAATATGTGGTCAATATACAGGGCAAATATAAGGGTCAAAATTGGGGTCAACATACAGTGCAATTAAAGGGTAAAAAAATTACAGGGTAAAAAAACAGCGCAAATATAAGGGGTCAAAATTGGGGTCAATATACAGGGTTAATATAGAGGGTCAATATCGGGATAAAATACAGGGCGAATATTGGCGGTCAGTATTGGGATCCATATACAAAGTAAATATCAGGGGTCAATATGTGGTCAATATACAGGGCAAATATAAGGGTTAAAATTGGGGTCAATATACAGGGCAAAGACAGGGAGTCAATACAGGGTAAAAAAACAGCGCAAATATAAGGGATCAAAATTGGGATCAATATACAGGGTTAATATAGGGGGTCAATATTGGGTCAAAATACAGGGCAAATATTGGGGGTCAATATTGGGGTCAAAATCAGGGCAAATATGGGGGTCAAAATTGGGGTCAATATACAGTGCAAATACAGGCGGTCAATATACCATCAAAAAACAGTGCAAATATAGGGGGTCAAAATTTGGATCAAAATACTGGGCAAATATAGGGTCATGTCATTATATATATGGTCAAAAATCAGGGCAAATATGGGGGTCAAAATTGGGGTCAATATACAGAGTTGATATAGGTTGTCAATATTGGGTGAAAAAGAGGGCAAATATTGTGGTCATTATCAGTTGCAATATACAGGGTAAATATAGGGGGTCAATATCGGGTCAAAATACAGGGAAAATATAACGGGTCAAAATTGGGGTCAATATACAGGGCAAATATAGGGGGTCAAAATATCATTAAAAACAGTGCAAATATAGGGGGTCAAAATTGGGGTGAGCATACCGGGAAAATATAGGGTGTCTATATAGGGTCAAAAATCAGGGCAAATATAGGGGATCAAAATTGGGATGACTATACAGTGCAAATATAGGGGGTGAATATACCGTCAAAAAACAGTGCAAATATAGGGGGTCAAAATTGGGGTCATTATACAGGACAAATATAGGGTGTCTATATAGAGTCAAAAATCAGGGCAAATATGGGGGTCAAAATTGGGGTCAATATACAGTGCAAATACAGGGGGTCAATATACCATCAAAAAACAGTGCAAATATAGGGGGTCAAAGTTTGGATCAAAATACTGGGCAAATATAAGGTCATTAGATATATGGTCAAAAATCAGGGCAAATATAGGGGGTCAAAATTGGGGTCAATATACAGAGTTTATATAGGGTGTCAATATTGGGTGAAAAAGAGGGCAAATATTGTGGTCATTATCAGTTGCAATATACAGGGTAAATATAGGGAGTCAATATCGGGTCGAAATACAGGGAAAATATAACGGGTCAAAATTGGAGTCAATATACAGGGCAAATATAGGGGGTCAAAATACCATCAAAAAACAGTGCAAATATAGGGGGTCAAAATTTGGTTCAAAATACAGGGCAAAAATAGGGTGTCTATATAAGGTCAAAATCGGTGGCAATATATAGGGTAAGTATAGGGGTCAATATCGGGTCAAAATACAGGGCAAATATTGGGGGTCAATATAGGGTCAATATACAGTGCAAATGTTTGGGGCCAATATAGGGTAAAATATACAGAGTAAATATAGGGGGTCAATATTGGGTCAAAATACAGGGCAAATATCAGGGGTCAATATGCGGTCAATATGCAGGGTAAATATAGGGGCTCAAAATTGGGGTGAACATACCGGGAAAATATCGGGGTCAATATACCGTCAAAAAACAGCGCAAATATAAGGGGTCAAAATTGGGGTCTATATACAGTGTTAATATATTGGGTCAAAATACAGGGCAAATATTGGGGGGCAATATTGGGGTCAATAAACAGAGTAAATATCAGGGGTCAATATTGGGTTAAAAGACAGGGCACATATATTGGGTCAAAATTGGGATCAATATACAGGGCAAATATAGAGGGTCAATATACCATCAAAAAGCTGTGCAAATATAGGGGGTCAAAATTTGGGTCAAAATAATGGGCAAATATAGGGTGTCAATATAGGGCCAAAAATCAGGGCAAATATAGGGGGGTCAAAATTCGGGTGACTATACAGGGCAAATATAGGGGGTAAATATACCGTCAAAAAACAGTCCAAATATAAGGGGTAAAAATTTGGGTCAAAATACTGGGCAAATATAGGGTGTCTATATAGGGTAAAAAATCAGGGCAAATATCAGGGGTCAATATGTGGTCAATATACAGGGCAAATATAAGGGTCAAAATTGGGGTCAACATACAGTGCAATTATAGGGGGTCAATACAGGGTAAAAAAACAGCACAAATATAAGGGGTCAAAATTGGGATCAATATACAGGGTTAATATAGGGGGTCAATATCGGGACAAAATACAGGGCAAATATTGGGGGTCAATATTGGGGTCCATATACAGAGTAAATATTGGGGGTCAATATCGGGTCAAAATACAGGGCAAATATAGGGGGTCAAAATTGGGGTCAATATACAGGGCAAATATAGGGGGTCAATATACTGTCAAAAAACAGTTCAAATATAGGGGGTCAAAATTTGGGTCAAAATACTGGACAACTATAGGGTGTCTATATACGGTCAAAAATCAGGGCAAATATAGGGGGTTAAAATTGGGGTGACTATACAGGACAAATATAGGGGGTCAATATACTGTCCAAAAAAAGTGCAAATATAAGGGGTTAAAATTTGGGTCAAAATACTGGGCAAATATAAAGTGTCTATATAGGGTAAAAAATCAGGGCAAATATCAGGGGTCAATATGTGGTCAATATACAGGGCAAATGTAAGGGTCAAAATTGGGGTCAACATACAGTGCAATTAAAGGGTAAAAAAATTACACGGAAAAAAACAGCGCAAATATAAGGGGTCAAAATTGGGATCAATATACAGGGTTAATATAGGGGGTCAATATCGGGATAAAATACAGGGCGAATATTGGGGGTCAATATTGGGATCCATATACAGAGTAAATATCAGGGGTCAATATGTGGTCAATATACAGGGCAAATATAAGTGTCAAAATTGGGGTCAATATACAGGGCAAAGATAGGTAGTCAATACAGGGTAAAAAAACAGTGGAAATATAAGGGGTAAAAATTGGGATCAATATACAGGGTTAATATAGGGGGTCAATATCGGGTCAAAATACAGGGCAAATATTGGGGGTCAATATTGGGGTCAAAAATCAGGGCAAATATGGGGGTCAAAATTTGGGTCAATATACAGTGCAAATACAGGGGGTCAATATACCATCAAAAAACAGTGCAAATATAGGGGGTCAAAATTTGGATCAAAATACTGGGCAAATATAGGGTCATTATATATATGGTCAAAAATCAGGGCAAATATAGGGGGTCAAAATTGGGGTCAATATACAGAGTTGATATAGGTTGTCAATATTGGGTGAAAAAGAGGGCAAATATTGTGGTCATTATCAGTTGCAATATACAGGGTAAATATAGGGGGTCAATATCGGGTCAAAATACAGGGAAAATATAACGGGTCAAAATTGGGGTCAATATACAGGGCAAATATAGGGGGTCAAAATATCATCAAAAACAGTGCAAATATAGGGGGTCAAAATTTGGTTCAAAATACAGGGCAAATATAGGGTGTCTATATAGGGTCAAAAATCAGGGCAAATATAGGGGATCAAAATTGGGGTGACTATACAGTGCAAATATAGGGGGTGAATATACCGTCAAAAAACAGTGCAAATATAGGGGGTTAAAATTTGGGTCAAAATTTTGGGCAAATATAGGGTGTCTATATAGGGTAAAAAATCAGGGCCAATATCAGGGGTCAATATGTGGTCAATATACAGGGCAAATATAAGGGTCAAAATTGGGGTCAACATACAGTGCAATTATAGGGGGTCAATACAGGGTAAAAAAACAGTGGAAATATAAGGGGTCAAAATTGGGATCAATATACAGGGTTAATATAGGGGGTCAATATCGGGTCAAAATACAGGGCAAATATTGGGGGTCAATATTGGGGTCAAAAATCAGGGCAAATATGGGGGTCAAAATTGGGGTCAATATACAGTGCAAATACAGGGGGTCAATATACCATCAAAAAACAGTGCAAATATAGGGGGTCAAAGTTTGGATCAAAATACTGGGCAAATATAAGGTCATTAGATATATGGTCAAAAATCAGGGCAAATATAGGGGGTCAAAATTGGGGTCAATATACAGAGTTTATATAGGGTGTCAATATTGGGTGAAAAAGAGGGCAAATATTGTGGTCATTATCAGTTGCAATATACAGGGTAAATATAGGGAGTCAATATCGGGTCGAAATACAGGGAAAATATAACGGGTCAAAATTGGAGTCAATATACAGGGCAAATATAGGGGGTCAAAATACCTTCAAAAAACAGTGCAAATATAGGGGGTCAAAATTTGGTTCAAAATACAGGGCAAATACAGGGTGTCTATATAGGGTCAAAATCGGTGGGAATATACAGGGTAAGTGTAGGGGTCAATATTGGGTCAAAATATAAGGCAAATATGGGGGGGTGAATACAGGGTCAATATACAGGGCAAATATAGGCAATCAAAATTGGGGTAAATAGCGGGTCAAAATACAGGGCAAATATAGGGGGTCAACATAGGGTCAATATACAGTGCAAAGGTTTGGGGCCAATATAGGGTAAAATATACAGAGTAAATATAGGGTTTCAATATCGGGTCAAAATACAGGGCAAATATCAGGGGTCAATATGGGGTCAATATGCAGGGTAAATATAGGGGCTCAAAATTGGGGTGAACATACCGGGAAAGTATAGGGGTCAATATACGGTCAAAAAAAGCACTAATATAAGGTGTGAAAATTGGGGTCAATATACAGGGTTAATATAGGGGGTCAATATCAGGACAAAATTAAGGGCAAATATTGGGGGTCAATATTGGGGTCCATATACAGAGTAAATATCAGGGGTCAATATCAGGTCAAAATACAGGGCAAATATAGGGGGTTAATATACTGTCAAAAACAGTGCAAATATAGGGGGTCAAAATTTGGGTCAAAATACTGGACAGGTATAGGGTGTCTATATAGGGTCAAAAATCAAGACAAATATAGGGGGTCAAAATTGGGGTCAATATACAGTGCAAATATAGGGGGTCAATATACCGTCAAAAAACAGTGGAAATATAGGGGGTCAAAATTTGGATCAAAATACTGGGCAAATATAGGGTCATTATATGTATGGTCAAAAATCAGGGCAAATATAGGGGGTCAAAATTGGGGTCAATATACAGAGTTGATATAGGGTGTCAATATTGGGTGAAAAAGGGCAAATATTGGGGTCAATCTCGGTTGCAATATACAGGGTAAATATAGGGGGTCAATATCGGGTCAAAATACAGGGCAAATATCGGGGGTCAATATAGGGTCAATATAAAGTGCAAATATTGGGGACCAATATAGGGTTCAATATAAAGAGTAAATAAAGGCTGTCAATATAGGGGTCAAAATTGGGGTTAACATACAGGGCAAATATGGGGGTCAATATACGGTGAAAAAACAGGGAAAATATAAGGGGTCAAATTTGGGGGTCAATATACAAGCTTAATATAGGGGGTCAATATGGGGTCAAAATACAGGGCAAATATTGGGGGTCACTACAGGGGTCAATATACATAGTAAATATAGGCGGTCAATATCGGGTCAAAATAAAGGGCAAATAATGGGTGTGAATCTGGGGTCAATATACAGGGCAACTTTAGGGGGTCAAAATACCATCAAAAAACAGTGCAAATATAGGGGGTCAAAATTTGGTTCAAAATACAGGGCAAATATAGGGTGTCTATATAGGGTAAAAATCGGTGGGAATATACAGGGTAAATATAGGGGTCAATATCGGGTCAAAATATAGGGCAAATATGGGGGAGTGAATACAGGGTCAATATACAGGGCAAATATAGGCGATCAAAATTGGGGTCAATATCAGGTCAAAATACAGGGCAAATATAGGGGTCAACATAGGGTCAATATACAGTGCAAATGTTTGGGGCCAATATAGGGTTCAATATACAGAGAAAATATAGGGGGTCAATATCGGGTCAAAATACAGGGCAAATATCAGGGGTCAACATAGGGGTCAATATTCAACATAAATATAGGAGGTCAATATTGGGTCAAAATACAGGGCAATATTGGGGTGAATATAGGGTCAATATACAGTGCAAATGTAGGGGGTCAATATTTGGGTCAATATACAGGGAAAATATAGGGTGTCTATATAGGGTCAAAAATCAGGGAAAATATCAAGGTTCAATATGGGGTCAATATACAGGGCAAATATAGGGGGTCAAAATTGGAGTCAACATACAGTGCAATTATAGGGGGTTAATACAGTATAAAAAACAGGGCAAATATAAGGGGTCAAAATTGGGGTCAATATACACGGTTAATAAAGGGTATCAATATCAGGTGAAAAAGAGGGAAAATATTGGGGTCAAGATCGGTGGCAATATACAGAGTAAATACTGTGGGTCAATATCGGTTCAAAATACAGGGTAAATATCGGGGGTGTATATGGGGTCAATATACAGTGCAAATATAGGGGATCACAATTTGGGTCTATATATAGGGTTAATATAGGGGGTCAATATCAGGTCAAAATACAGGGTAAATATCGGAGGGCAATATAGCGTCAAAATACAGGGCAAATATCAGGGGTCAATATGGGGTAAATATAGGGGTTCAAAATTGGGGTGAACATACCGGGAAAATATAGGGGTCAAAATACGGTAAAAAAACAGGGCAAATATAAGGGGTCAAAATTGGGGTCAATATATATGGCAAATATAGGGTGTCTATATAGGGTAAAAAATCAGGGCAAATATCAGGGGTCATTATAGGGTCAATATACAGGGCAAATATAGGGGGTCAAAATTGGGGTCAACATACAGTGCAATTATAGGGGGACAATACAGGGTAAAAAAATGGCAAATATTTGGGGTCAAAATAGGGTTAATATAGGGGGTCAATATCGGGTCAAAATACAGGGCAAATATTGTGGGTCGATATAGGGGTCAATATACAGTGCAAATATAGGGGCTCAAAATTGGTGTAAACGTACAGGGTAAATATAGGGGGTCAATATCAGGTCAAAAATCAGGGCAAATATCAGGGGTCAATATACAGGGCAAATATAGGGGGTCAAAATTGGGGTAAACATACAGGGCAAATATAGGGTCAAAATTTAGGGTCATAAAACAGGGCAAATATAACCGGTTAAAACTGGGGTTAATATATGGGGTCAATATCAGGTCAAAATACAGGGCTAATATTGGGGTGAATATGGGGTCAATGTACAGTACAAATATAGGCGTCAAAATTGGGTTCAACATACAGGGCAAATATAGGGGGTCCAAATTGAGGTAAACATATAGGTCACATATAGGGGTCAATTTAGGGTCAAAAAACAGGGCAAATATAAGGGGTCAAAATTGGGGTCAATATATAGGGTTAATATATGGGATCAATATTAGGTCAAAATACAGGGCAAATATCAGGGGTGAATATGGGGTCAATAAACAGTGCAAATATAGAGGGTCAAAATTTGATCAATATACAGGGTTAATATAGGGGTCAATATCGGGTCAAAAATCAGTGCAAATATCAGGGGTCAATATGGGGTCAATATACAGTGCAAATATAGGGGGTCAAAATTGCGCTAAACATACAGGGCAAATATAGGTGGTCAATATAGGGTCAAAAATCAGGGCAAATATCAGGGGTCAATATAGGGTCAATATACAGGGGAAATATAGGGTCAAAAATCAGGGCAAATATCAGGGGTCAATATGGGATCAATATACAGGGCAAATATATGGGGTCAACATACAGGGCAAATATTGGGGGTGAATATCAGGTCAAAAACAGGGCAAATATAAGGGGTCAGTATGTAGGGTTAATATAGGGGGTCAATATCTCATCAAAATATGGGACAATTATCAGGGGTCAATATAGGGGCTCAAAATTGGGTTCACCATACAGGACAAATATAGGGGGTCAACATAGGGTCATAAAACAGGCCAAATATAAGGGGTCCAAATTGGGATCAATATATAAAGTTTAATATAGGGGGTCAATATCGGGTAAAAATACAGGTCAAATATTGGGCGTCAATATAGGGTTCAATAAACAGAGTAAATATCGGGGGTCAAAATCAGGTCAAAAAACAGGGCGAATATCAGGGGTCAAAATTGTGGTCTATATATAGGGTTAATAAAGGCGGTCAATATCGGGTGAAAATACATGGAAAATATTGGGGGTCAATATAGGGGTCAATATACAATGTAAATATAGGAGGTCAATATTGGGTCAAAATACAGGGCAATATCAGGGGTGAATATGGGGTCAATATACAGTGTAAATATAGGGGGTCAAAATTTGGGTCAAAATACATGGCAAATATCGGGGGTCAAAATTGGGTCAAAAATCAGGGCAAATATCAGTAGTCAATATGGGGTCAATAAACGGGGCAAATATAGGGGGTCAATATAGGGTTAAAAATCAGGGCAAATATAAGGGGTCAATATGGGGTCAATATACAGGGGAAATATCGGGGGGCAAAATTGGGGTCAATATACAGGGCAAATATAGGGGCTCAAAATTGGGGTCAACATACAGGGCAAATAAAGGGGGTCAATATAGGGTAAAAAATCAGGGCAAATATCAGTGGTCAATATGGGTTCAATATACAGGGCAAATATCGGGGGTCAATACAGGGTCAAAAAACAGGGCAAATATAAGGGTCAAAATTGGGGTCAATATGTAGGGTTAATATAGGGTGTCAATATACAGGACAAATATAGGGGGTCAATATTGGGTAAACATACAGTGCAAATATTGGGGGTCAGTATGGGGTCAATATTGAAGTCCATATACAAGGAATATATAGGGGGTCAATATGGGGACAATATACATGGGAAATATATGGAGACAAAATTGGGGTCAATATACAGGGTAAGTATTGGGGGTCAATACAAGTGTCAATATATAGGGTAAATATAGGGCATCAATATCAGGTCAAAATACAGGGCAAATATCAGGTGTCAATATGGGGTCAATATACACGGCAAATATAGGGGGTAAAAATTAGGGTGAATATACAGGGCAACTATTGGGGCTCAATATGGAGTCAAAATACAGGGAAACTATAGGAGGTCAATATTGTGTCAAATTACAGGGTAAATATAGGGGGTCAAAATTGGGGTCAACATACAGGGCAAATAAAGGGGGTCAAAATTGGGATCAATATTTAAGGCAACTAAAGGAGGTCAATATGGGGTCAAAATACAGGTCAAGTATCAGGGTTCAAAATTGGGGTCAATATACAAGGCAAATATAGGGGGACAATATAGGAGTCAATCCATAAGCTAAATATAGAGGATCAAAAAGAGGGCAAATCTCGAGTGTCAATATGGGGGTAAATATACACGGAAAATATATGGGGTCAAAATTGGTGTCAATACACAAGGCAAATATTGGGATCAATATAGGGGTCAATATACAGGGTAAATATAGGGGGCCAATATCGGGTCAAAATACAGGGCAAATATCAGGGGTAAATATGGGGTAAATATACAGGGCAAATATAGGGGGTCAAAATTATGGTCAATATACATGGAAAATATAGAGGAGTCAATATCGGGTCAAAATACGGGGCAAATATTGGGGGTCAATATGGGAATAATATACAGGGCAAATATAGGGGGTTCAAATAGGGGTGAGCATACAGGGCAAATACAGGGGGTCAATATCAGGACAAAAAACATGGCAAATATCGGGGGTCATTATAGGGTCCATTTACAGGTCAAATATAGATGGTCAATATAGGGTCAATATACAAGGCAAATATAGGGGGTCAAAATTGGGGATAATATACATGACAACTAAAGGGGGTCAATATAGGGTCAAAATGCAGGGCAAATATCAGGGTTCAAAATTGGGGTTAATATACAAGACAACTAAAGGGGATCAATATAGGGTTAATATACAGGGCAAATATAGAGGGTCAATATAGGGGTTAATACATAAGCTAAATATAGAGGGTCAAAAAACAGGGCAAATTTCAGGAGTCAATATGTGGGTAAATATACACGGAAAATGTAGGGAGTCAAACTTGGGATTAATACACAGGGCAAATATAGGCGGTCAATATAAAGGCCAATATATAAGGTAAATATAGGGGATCAATATCGAGCTTGAAAACAGGGCAAATATTGGAGTCAATATGGGATCAATATACAGGGAAAATATAGTCAAAATTGGGTTGAATATACAGGGCAACTATAGGGGGTCAATATGGAGTCAAAATACAGGGCAACAATAGGGGGTAGATATTGGGTCAAAATACAGGGCAATTGTAGAAGTTCAATATGGGGTTAATATACAAAGGAAATATAAGGAGTCACAATTTAGGTCAATATACAGGGTAAATATAGGGGGTCAATATTGGGTCAAAATACAGGGCAAATATATGGGTGAATATGGGGTCAATATAGAGGGCAAATAAAGGGGGTCAAAATTTAGGTCAATATAGAGAGCAAATATAGGGGGTCAATATAGGGTCAAAAACAGGGCTAATATCAGGCCTCAATATGGGGTCAATATACAGGGCAAATATAGGGGGTTATTATGACCACCCTATATATTGACCTCTCTATTGACCAGCTACATTGACCTCCATATTGTACTCCTATGTTACCCCTATATTGACCCACTATATTGAGCCCTATATTCACCCCTCATTTGACCCCCTATATTGACCCTCTATCTTGACCCCCATATTTACCTCCGAATTTGCCCTCTATATTGACCCCTTAAATTGATCCTCTCTAATGTCCATCATATTGGCCTCCTCTGTTGACACCCAATATTGACCCCTATACTGACAACCTATTTTGACTCCCTATATCGACCCACATTTTGGCCCTTTTTATTGAACTATTTTGACCTTCATGTTGACCCCCTATTTTGACCCAGTATATTGGCCCTCTACATTGACCACCTATATGCATTTTCTATATTGACAACATATTGACCCCTATATTTTGAACCCTTATATTGACCCCATATTGACCTCCTATATTGAACCCCTATATTGAACCCCTATATTGAGCCTCTATAAATTATAGAGGGGGGCAGGCAAACTGTCCCCTTTAAGGGCCTGCCATAGGTCCTTCCTATGGAATCCTGGGATCTAGTACAGCATCAGAGATTTCTGGCAAGGAATTCTGAATTTCCGCCAGAATTTGCAGCCACCTTGACCCATTTTAATTTGAAAGGAATAAAAAAACACTGAGATGCTAATAGCTTTATTATGCCCTATAAACAAATCGCAGAAGAATCAATAAGATTTGAAAAAACAAGCAGCCGAGACCAGACTCGCGTTTTGGCCTTGGGTTGGAAAGCTCTGATTTGGGCATCATTTCAGGGAGACAGTAAAATTTAATGTCAGCGTTAAACATTTCCCCTGCCCAGATGTAATTTGTGAGATTGTAGGCTTGGGATGTCTCAGGCAGAGTTAATTTTGGAGAACATTTTATCCTAGGGCAGAAGAAAAAGTCTAGAGATGGTTTCTGGGCCTGGGGAAAAAGGAAGGGCATGCCAAGAACCATAGCCAATATACTCCAGTTTCAATCCTGTTCTCCCCTGTTTGACCAACAGAAGTCACCACGAGTTCGTGGCAGAAGGGACACGTTGAGGGTCTTCGTCCGTGAGAGTGTCGATGGGAAATGGCAGTGGGTCAAAGAATTGTATTCGAAATCTGGACATCGACCCCATTGCCGCCTCCTGTCCGCCTTGTAGACCGAAGTGGATCTGGAAGACCTCTACGCCACGCTGAGCCTCCTCTGGTCCTTCTTTCTCCCTCTGGGCTGAGACAGTGTCCCCCTTGCCTTGCCCTCCATCCCGGCCCTGTCCTTCTCCAGCAGGAACCATCATCCCCTCCATCCCTCTCTCAGACCGGCCTTTGTCCCCTCTTTCTTTTCACATCAGCCTTCGATCCCACTTTGGGAGAAAGGCAGGATATCAATGTAATAAATAAAGACAAAACAATAAATATCTCACAACCTCTGTCTTGTATTGGACTGATCCTAATGAGAATTGGGGGAAAGGAGCAGGCTTGGCTCCCAAAATCCTTTTAAAATTTATTATTATTATTATTATTATGACATAAAAACTGGTGGTAAAAACGTGCAGGTGGTTGAACTGGTAAAAAACTGGTGGTAAAAAGATAAGAAAACAGGGAGGGTGCCTCCATCTACCTCTGTGCCAGGCATTGGGGGCATTTCCCACCTTGAACCCTATTGCATTTGGGCATTCCCAAAGTGACCTGACTGCCATTTTGGCTGATTTTGGAGGAGATTTTAAACAATTATTTCTGATTTTTCGGTGGTATGGGGGGCTTTGGAAGCTCAGGAGAAGAAAACCACTGCAGCCTGGGCAGTTTATATAAATACAGCCTTTATATTTATTTTATAAAACTGCTTATAGCTTAAAGCTGCCTGGAGAAATGTTTTCCCTTTCCTGCAACTCTCCCTGTCGCCACCGGGTGGCACTGTTGCATTGTTTGCTCTTAAGGCTGTACAACGGTGACATCTGGTGGCCATTCTGTAGTATTACAGATAAGGAATAAAAATATGAATAGAAATAGGCAGCCAATCAGAACGGAGGAAGGGCCAGGTAAAGAGAAGGGGGCCCAGCCCCCCAGAAATAGGCAGCCAATCAGAACGGAGGAAGGGCCAGGTAAAGAGAAGGGGGCCCAGCCCCTCAGAAATAGGCAGCCAATCAGAACGGAGGAAGGTCCAGGTAAAGGGAAGGGGGCCCAGCCCCCCAGAAATAGGCAGCCAATGGGAACGGAGGAAGGGCCAGGTAAAGAGAAAGAACGGATTGGCTGCCTATTTCTGTTCTGATTGGCTGCCTATTTCTGAGGGGCTGGGCCCCCTTCCCTTTACCTGTCCCTTCCTCCGTTCTGATTGGCTGCCTATTTCTGAGGGGCTGGGCCCCCTTCCCTTTACCTGGCCCTTCCTCCGTTCTGATTGGCTGCCTATTTCTGAGGGGCTGGGCCCCCTTCCCTTTACCTGGCCCTTCCTCCGTTCTGATTGGCTGCCTATTTCTGGGGGGCTGGGCCTCTTTCCCTTTACCTGGCCCTTCCTCCGTTCTGATTGGCTGCCTATTTCTGAGGGGCTGGGCCTCCTTCCCTTTACCTGGCCCTTCCTCCGTTCTGATTGGCTGCCTATTTCTGAGGGGCTGGGCCTCCTTCCCTTTACCTGGCCCTTCCTCCGTTCTGATTGGCTGCCTATTTCTGAGGGGCTGGGCCCCCTTCCCTTTACCTGGCCCTTCCTCCGTTCTGATTGGCTGCCTATTTCTGGGGGGCTGGGCCTCTTTCCCTTTACCTGGCCCTTCCTCCGTTCTGATTGGCTGCCTATTTCTGAGGGGCTGGGCCTCCTTCCCTTTACCTGGCCCTTCCTCCGTTCTGATTGGCTGCCTATTTCTGAGGGGCTGGGCCCCCTTCCCTTTACCTGGCCCTTCCTCCGTTCTGATTGGCTGCCTATTTCTGAGGGGCTGGGCCCCCTTCCCTTTACCTGGCCCTTCCTCCGTTCTGATTGGCTGCCTATTTCTGAGGGGCTGGGCCCCCTTCCCTTTACCTGGCCCTTCCTCCGTTCTGATTGGCTGCCTATTTCTGAGGGGCTGGGCCTCCTTCCCTTTACCTGGCCCTTCCTCCGTTCCCATTGGCTGCCTATTTCTGGGGGGCTGGGCCTCTTTCCCTTTACCTGGCCCTTCCTCCGTTCCCATTGGCTGCCTATTTCTGGGGGGCTGGGCCTCTTTCCCTTTACCTGGCCCTTCCTCCGCTCTGATTGGCTGCCTATTTCTGAGGGGCTGGGCCCCCTTCCCTTTACCTGGCCCTTCCTCCGCTCTGATTGGCTGCCTATTTCTGAGGGGCTGGGCCTCCTTCCCTTTACCTGGCCCTTCCTCCGTTCTGATTGGCTGCCTATTTCTGAAGGGCTGGGCCCCCTTCCCTTTACCTGGCCCTTCCTCCGCTCTGATTGGCTGCCTATTTCTGGGGGGCTGGGCCTCCTTCCCTTTACCTGGCCCTTCCTCCGCTCTGATTGGCTGCCTATTTCTGAGGGGCTGGGCCCCCTTCCCTTTACCTGTCCCTTCCTCCGTTCTGATTGGCTGCCTATTTCTGAGGGGCTGGGCCTCCTTCCCTTTACCTGGCCCTTCCTCCGTTCCCATTGGCTGCCTATTTCTGGGGGGCTGGGCCTCTTTCCCTTTACCTGGCCCTTCCTCCGCTCTGATTGGCTGCCTATTTCTGAGGGGCTGGGCCCCCTTCCCTTTACCTGGCCCTTCCTCCGTTCTGATTGGCTGCCTATTTCTGAAGGGCTGGGCCCCCTTCCCTTTACCTGGCCCTTCCTCCGCTCTGATTGGCTGCCTATTTCTGAAGGGCTGGGCCCCCTTCCCTTTACCTGGCCCTTCCTCCGCTCTGATTGGCTGCCTATTTCTGAAGGGCTGGGCCCCCTTCCCTTTACCTGGCCCTTCCTCCGCTCTGATTGGCTGCCTATTTCTGAGGGGCTGGGCCCCCTTCCCTTTACCTGGCCCTTCCTCCGCTCTGATTGGCTGCCTATTTCTGAAGGGCTGGGCCCCCTTCCCTTTACCTGGCCCTTCCTCCGCTCTGATTGGCTGCCTATTTCTGGGGGGCTGGGCCTCCTTCCCTTTACCTGTTCCTTCCTCCGTTCTGATTGGCTGCCTATTTCTGGGGGGCTGGGCCCCCTTCCCTTTACCTGGCCCTTCCTCCGTTCTGATTGGCTGCCTATTTCTGAGGGGCTGGGCCGCCTTCCCTTTACCTGGCCCTTCCTCCGCTCTGATTGGCTGCCTATTTCTGGGGGGCTGGGCCCCCTTCTCTTTACCTGGCCCTTCCTCCGTTCTGATTGGCTGCCTATTTCTATTCATATTTTTATTCCTTATCTGTAATAATACAGAATGGCCACCAGATGTCACCGTTGTACAGCCTTAAGAGCAAACAATGCAACAGTGCCACCCGGTGGCCACAGGGAGAGTTGCAGGAAAGGGAAAACATTTCTCCAGGCAGCTTTAAGCTATAAGCAGTTTTATAAAATAAATATAAAGGCTGTATTTATATAAACTGCCCAGGCTGCAGTGGTTTTCTTCTCCTGAGCTTCCAAAGCTCCCATTACCACCGAGATATCAGAAATAATTGTTTAAAATCTCCTCCAAAATCAGCCAAAATGGGAGTCAGGTCACTTTGGGAATGCCCAAATGCAATAGGGTTCAAGGTGGGAAATGCCCCCAATGCTTGGCACAGAGATAGAGAGAGGCACCTTCTTTGCTTTCCTATCTTTCCCTGCACTTTTCAAACACCAGTTTGTATAGCCTAATAATAATAATAATAATAATAAATTAAAAAAGGATTTTGGGAGCCAAGCCTGCTCCTCTACCGAAATCTCATTAATAAGATCAGTCAAATACAAGATAGAGGTTGTGAGATATTTATTTTTTGTCTTTATTTATTGATATTTATTTATTGATGTCTTTATTTATTGATACTGATAATTTTTTGTCTTTATTTATTACATGGCTATCCTGCCTTTCTCCCAACGTTGGATCTAGAGGCCGACATGGGAAAAGAAAGAGGGGACAAAGGCCGGTCTGAGAGAGGGATGGAGGGGATGATGGTCTCTGCTGGAGAAGGACAGGGCCGGGATGGAGGGCAAGGCAAGGGGGACACTGTCTCAGCCCAGACGGAGAGAGGAGGACCAGAGGAGGCTCAGCGTGGCATAGAGGTCTTCCAGACCCACTTCGGTCTACAAGGCGGACAGGAGGCGGCAATGGGATCGAGGTCCAAATCACAAGGACCCTTTTTGACCCACTGCCATTTTCCATCCAGACACCCAAGAATGGAGTTCCTCAACACTCTCCTTCTACTGTGAGATCCTGGTGGCTTCTCTTGGCCCAAAAGGGAAGAACAGGATTGAAATTGGGGTATATCTTCTCTGATTCTTGGCCAGTGTTCTCCATGAAGAGCCAACGTGGTTTAGGGATCTGGGCCTCGGAGTCTGTCTTTAGAGACCAGGCCTTATGCCCAAACCCACAGGAAGGATCCAGGCCCAGAGAGAGAGCAAGAGAGCAAGAGAGAGAGCAATGCTAGGATGGCGGAGGGCCAAGAAGGAGGCGGTTGAATCCCACTTTCACTGCCATGGCCCCATCCTATGGATTCCTGGGATTTGTAGTTTGGTTGAGGGGTACTTGGAATTTCCCCTGAGAGAGTGCTATGGTACTCCCTGGAGCTATAATTCCCAGGATTCGCAAGGACCGGCTCATGCCCTGTTTAAGTGACATCCATCTTTATTCTAACCCTGTCGTAAGCTGGTTTGGACCACAAGTCAGAAGGAAGGAAGGATATGAATACAATAATAAATTATGAAGGCTTAGCATTTTACAGAACGTCTCATAATTGTACTTTTTGAAGAAAATCTAGGTAAAACTCTTGCATTCAACATTTCTATGTATATTTTTATTCCTTATCTGTAATAATACAGAATGGCCACCAGATGTCACCGTTGTACAGCCTTAACAGCAAGCAATGTAACAGTGCCACCCGGTGGCCACAGGGAGAGTTGCAGGAAAGGCAAAACATTTCTCCAGGCAGCTTTAAGCCATAAGCAGTTTTATAAAATAAATATATAGGCTGTATTTATATAAAGTGCCCAGGATGCAGTGGTTTTCTTCTCCTGAGCTTCCAAAGCCCCCATACCACCGAGATATCAGAAATAATTGTTTAAAATCTCCTCCAAAATCAGCCAAAATGGCAGTCAGGTCACTTTGGGAATGCCCAAATGCAATAGGGTTCAAGGTGGGAAATGCCCCCAATGCCTGGCACAGAGGTAGATACAGGAACCTTCCTTGCTTTCCTATCTTTCCCTGCACTTTTCCACCACCAGTTTGTATAGCCTAATAATAATAATAATAATAATAATAATAATTAAAAATGGATTTTGGGAGCCAAGCCAGCTCCTCTCCAACTCTCATTAAGATCAGTCAAATACAAGACAGAGGTTGTGAGATATTTATTTATTTGCCTGTATTTATTGATATTTATTTATTTATTGATACTGATATTTTTTTGCCTTTATTTACTGCATCTGGAGGCCGACATGTGAAAAGAAAGAGGGGACAAAGGCTGGTCTGAGAGAGGGATGGAGGGGATGATGGTCCCTGCTGGAGAAGGACAGGGCCGGGATGGAGGGCAAGGCAAGGCAAGGTGGACACTGTCTCAGCCCAGACGGAGAGAGGAGGACCAGAGGAGGCTCAGCGTGGCGTAGAGATATTCCGACCCATTGCCATTTTCTATCAACACACTCACGGACGAAGACCTTCAATGTGTCCCTTCTGGATGGCTTCTGTTGGCCAAAAAGGGGAGAACAGGACTGAGATTGGGGTATATTGGCTAGGATTCCTGGCCAACATGGTCTAGGGGTATGGGCCTTGGAGTATGTCTTTAGAGAGAAGGACTCAGACTCAGATCTTTGCTCCCTTGCTATTTGTGACCCACGTCGTCCACGGAGGGCAGACTGTCGTAGGAAGGGAGGTCCGTCTCCGGAGGCAGAGGGATCTGCACTTCGTGGGGTTTGGGGGACGATAGGCTCTTGAATTGCTGGAGAAAGCTGGAGCGTGTGTTTCCGGGGCCTCCGGGGCACTCCTCCGGCAGACAGGCCCCGCAGTCGTGCAAAGAGCAAGGCTTCTCCTGCCAGAAGTCGGAGGTCTTTGGGGCGAACGTGATGTTGCTCCCGCGCACCACAAAGTGCCGGATCCGGGCCTGCTGGTGCAAATCGCACATACACACCCAGGGCTGCCAGGGGCTCCAGCGGATAGAAAACTCCCCTGCAAGGGGAGAGAGAAACACAGCAGCTGCATTTGCAAGTCACGATAAGCCATGGCTTGTCTTAACTACGGCTTGTCGCTTTAAACCAGTAATCCCCAAACTTTGGTCCTCCAGGTGTTGTGGACTTCAATTCCCAGCAACCCCAACCGGCACGGCCAACAGTCAGGAATTCTGGGAGCTGAAGTCCAAAACATCTGGAGGACCAAAGTTTGAGAACCGCTGCTTTAAACTGAGATGTTTTATTGATCGCATTGGGGTTTCATGTAGAGGTGATGAACATATTTAAACATGCTTTGGTTTTTGTATTTTATTGTCCTTTAGTTTATTATAAGACAACAATTTATTACTATTAATTTAAGTTAATATACATGTTATCTTATTTTATCTAATTTATCTTATTACCATTATATTTTATGCGTTGTATTTTATGTATTGCATTTCCTTGCATTTTACCATGTTTGCTGTTAACTGTTTTTGATATGGTTAATTGACTAATCAATAAACTTTGCATCCGCACTGCAGAATTAATCCAGTTTGACACCACTTTAACTGCCATGGGCGCAATGCTAAGGAATTTTGGGAACTGTAGTTTTGTGCGTTATGTAGCTTTCCCTGACAGAGACAGCTCTGGTGGCACAACAAACTACAAATCCCAGGATCCCATAGCATGGAGCCATGAATTCCAAAATGCTCCAGAATCCAAAGCTTTTTTCACAGGTGGCTGAGATAGTGATATCCAGATGGAAAAATAAGATTTCCCACCCCAAAATAGACTCCAATCGGCCCCTGATGCTTTACCGGCACTGCGGACGGATCCAAATAGCCACAACTCATAACTCAGTAGCCACAGCATCATCCGGAGAGACAATGAAGGACCAAGACCTATATCTTTCTCAGCCTCTTGTCTAAATGGTCCATGGATGGACTGCTGGGGAAAGGATGCTGCGTACTGGCTGCCATGGCAACCAGGAAAGAGCCAATGAGAAGCCGGAAAAGGTCTCCAGCATCCTTCAGGAGATTTCTACGTTAAGGTGGATCATTGTAGTTAGTTTCTGTATAGCTAGGAGACATACACACATTTGCTTTTCCTGGAGTTATTCCAGATATCGCACTAAACCATGGTTTATGCTAGACACACATCTTTGCACATCGCACTAAACCATGGTTTATGCTAGCCATCCCCCCCAAGGTAACAAAGCAGCAAACCATGGTTTGTTTCTTCCATTTGCTGGTCCCACACTTTTCTTCCAATTCTGTTTTTGAGTTGGGGAAACAAACCAGCAATAAGCGAAAATGACCCCGTTTTAAAAAGCCTGAGTTTGTAAGCTAACAAGAGATCATGGCTTGCCATCACAGCTGCCTAACAAACCATGGTGGGCACAGGTTCAGACACAACAAACCAGGATCCAACAAACCATAACCAGGCGTAATCCAAGATGCAAATAGGATCTACGTTCAGAAATGGTTGAATCTTAGACCAAAAATATTTGGAAGTACGGACTTCCCAACATGGGTCTATTCTTTATTTCTTTACAGATTTCATCATTTACCATCATAAATGCTCAGAGCATTTGGGGATGTTCCAAAGTCATAGTGATTATTTATTTTTCCAAAGAGATATTAAAAAAAAATAAAAATAGAAAAAGATTTTATCTGGGGGAAAAGAGTGTTTTCAAACCATGTTTTAATTAATTATGATTATTATGTTTCATGCTTTTATTTTTGTTGTGTTTATAAAACCACCTCGGGACCGTTGGCCCAAATTTTTCTTTAAAAATGTAAACGATAATGATTAAAAAAGAAGCTCCATAATTTTGCAATCATGCATAATTATGAAATTATAAATATTTATGCAATTATGCACCCCCATAATTTCCTGAACAGCCCAATGCATGATGTCTTGATTTAACATGATGGCCTAGAACAGATCTCTTTATCGGTTCCCAATGAATTATTAAAGTGCAAGGGAAAAGGCAAAGGAGTTTTTAATTGGCTTTGCCAGATGGGGGCTTTTGGCGTTTCCGGTGCCGAGCGACGTTGCTGAGTTCGAATTCCGCCACGCGGGAAAGGTCCAGCAATTCGTCGGTCCTGGTTCCTCCCGACACTCGAGAATTCTGGAACCCAAATCAGAAAACACATTTACTAAAAACTGAGTATAGCAAATTGGCGAGCGTGGCTAAGTGAGGTCGCTTATTATATGTATTCATTTAAAGAATGTATATGGGTTGCATCTCCCCAATCCAGAATTCAGAAATTCCAAACTACTCCAAAATCCCAAATTGCCCACCTCTGAGGATCCTTTGCCCAAGAGAAACCCTCCAAAATTCATTGGGGTTACCATAAATTGGCAAGTGACTTGAAGGTACATCCACAGACCATGTCCCGGATCCTGTCTGATCTTGGGAGATATGTAGGATCAGCCCTGGTTAGGACTTGGGTGGGAGACCGACAAGGAATGCTGGAGGCTCTATTTCAGAGGAAGGAACTGGCAAACCACCTCTGAGGATTCCCAATAGTATTTGTTGTAGTTTTTGTCGTGTGCTTTCAAGTCATTCCCGACTTACGGCGACCCTAAAGCAAAGCTATCCTGGGGTTTCTTGGCAAGATTTGTTCAGAGAAAGTGTGCCATTGCCTTCCCTTGAGGCTGAGAGTGTGTGACTGGCCTGAGGTCATGGTGGCTGAGCTGGAAATCGAACCCTGATCTGTTGTAATCCAGCACTCAAACCACTACACCACCCTGGTTTAGCGACCCTGAGCAAACCTATTCTGGGGTTTTCTTGGCAAGATTTGTTCCGAGGTGGTTTGACTCTGCCTTCCTCTGAGGCCGAGAGAGTGTGACTTGCCCAAAGTGGCGTTTCCATGGCCGAGTGGGGAATTGAACCCTGACCAACCCTCAAACCACTACGCCATGCTGGGTCTCGCACATTTCCAGCCATTATGGTTCGGACATCTCTTTTGCATCCTTACCTTTTTGGAGAGGCCAGCCGGCTTGGCGTTCAAGGAGGAGCCGAGGTCCAAGCTGCTGAGTGTCGGACTAAAAGCACAAATCGGGTTCTCCCAGCCGGCCAGACAGTGCTACCGGATTGAAACGACAACCGTTTATTTCCGTATGGCACTTTTACAATGCTGGACAACCTACAGAGTATATCCAAAATATACCAAAACCCCAAAGACCCCCAAACTCCAAACCCCACCGATCCCAGCCATTTCAGAGAAGGGAGACTCAAACTGTGGGTTTTAATCCACGCCGAATTTAAATCTTTGGGGGATATTTTCCAATCCGTGGATGGTCAAATCCGTAGATAAAGAATGTGTCTTCATTGTGTTTTCCCCACAGTTGAATTATTTTAAGAGAGGTTTTCATTTTATAATGTTGTTCTGTGTTTAGACTGTACGCCCTTCGGCAGGTTTTACTTTTGTTTTGGGTGTTCATTATGTAAAGCGCTGTGTAAATTTTACAGCGCTGTATAAATAAAACTCAATAATAATAATAATAATAATAATAATAATCTGTGGATATGGCAGGACAACAGTGTTATTGTTGTTATTAACTCTCCTTTCAAGCAGGTTGTGGGAACACTCCTTTGCATTATCTAACAAGATCTGTGTATTTTTCAAAACAAGCATTCCGCCTCTGGCCATCCCCGGATCGGTTGTTTCCCTCTATGAATTTTTCAGCTTTTTCAATTCCTGGCATCGAAAATCTCTAGAAAATGGGGGAAACTAGCCAGGGAGGGAGGGCTCACCCCATTTTTTGGCACCCCCATTTCCAAGAACCGTCTTCTTCCAAACCCAAAACTCACCGAAGGCAATGCCAAGTCGTCGGCCGGTTCGTAGCTTTTCCTGCGATGGATTTTGTGCTTGTAAGCGGGAAGGAGGGTCGATCGTGGGATGCTGACCCTACAAAAAAGAAATGCAACCCCAAAAAATAAAGGGGGTGCTGAAAGTGCTGGGGAGACCTCAAAACCCAAGCAAAGAAACCCACAACCCGAAGGCAAAGAAACCCTGTACTAAGGGTGCATCCGCACCGGAAAATTAATCCAGTCTGACACCACTTTAATTAGACAAACCTGACAAAGGCGGGTTCCACTGGGGTCTCCGGAGGTCTCCGGTTTCGGGGATTTTTGCAAACAGGGCAGGCGGATTCGGGATTGAGGGGTTCCGGAAAGAGGCGTTTGTTCAACCGGTAGCAGAAAACACCTAGAGAGCGAGAAACAGGGTTTGCATCCGCTCCAGAAAACTAATCCCGTTTGAGACCACTTTAACTGTCACGCCGCCATGCTAAGCAATCCTGGGATTTGTAGTTTGTGGTGGCCCCAGAACTCTCTGACAGAGAAGGCTAAATGTCTCACCAAACTACAAATCTCAGGGTTCCATAGCAACTATAAAGACAGTTCGATCTGAAATAAATTTGTCAAGTTTTCTACGATGTCCAAACATTCTTTGGTGGTTTTTGTTTCCAGGAAATATGCCCCCTCGCCCCACAAATAAGCTTCTGACAATATGTTCAGGGAGCGGATTCGAATGTGACCGTACATTGATGAGAAATTGGGTCTCTCTCTGACTCTCGGTCGTGAGCTGAGGAAGCCAGACTTTCCGACCTGCGGAGAAATAAACACCGAAACAAAAACTTACACAGTCTTGGTAAACAAGAAATGAAATAATTTACAAGCCCACCTTTCTTCTGGAGGAAATATTCCAAAAATATCATTCATCTTTTTAGTTCAGACCATTTTCTTCATATTGCAGAGTCCAGATTTTTGTACTGGTTACAGGAGGGGAAAGAGAGGCAGAGGACTGAAATATCGAAATATTAAGTATTAATAATACTGAAAGGTTGATAGAAATATTTTCCAATGCTGCAGTGGGGTAAGCGGTGGACTAGGACTCTGGGAGGCCTGGGTTCGAATCCCTGCTTTGCCGTGGAAAGCCACTGGGTGACCTTGGGCAAGTCACTCTCTCTCAGCCTCAGAGGAAGACAATGGGAAACCTCTTCCGAATATATCCTTCGACTCAACTTGGTTTGAATTCAATACAACATTCAAGGCGGCTACAGGGCCAAACCGATCTGGGGACAAAAAGGGCCTCAGCACTTTGGAGGGCTTTTTAAAAGTTTGCACTGAAACCCAGAGCAAAGTCAGGCATGCAGAAATCAGCCGCTACGGCAAGCTCTCCCCATTTACCACGAATCCCGGTCGTAGATACAGGCATCTCGGTTCACCCGCCGGAACTCCTGAAGTTCAGAGAAGTATTGGTCCGGTTTTTCCGCCACGGAAGAGGAACCCACGTCAAGCAGCCCTGGAGAGGAAGGAGACAGTCACAAGAAATGGCTTGCGCTGGATCAAAAAACCCGTTTCTGGGGATGAAAGCAAGATGGGAATCCAAAATTCTGCATCTATGGATTCCATCATCCACGGCTTAAAAATATTCCAAATACAGTCGGCCCTCCATATCCACAGATTCTGCATCCATGGATTCCATCATCCACGGCTTAAAAATATTCCAAATACAGTCGGCCCTCCATATCCACAGATTCTGCATCCATGGATTCCATCATCCACAGCTTAAAAATATTCCAAATACAGTCGGCCCTCCATATCCACGGATTCTGCATCCATGGATTCCATCATCCACGGCTTAAAAATATTCCAAATACAGTCGGCCCTCCATATCCACGGATTCTGCATCCATGGATTCCATCATCCACGGCTTAAAAATATTCCAAATCCAGTCGGCCCTCTGTATCTGCAGATTCTGCACCCACAGATTGAAGCATCCATGGCTTGAAAATATATATATATATATTTAAATTCCCCAAAGCAAAGCTGCCATTGTAATGTTTGGGATATCCACCAAATTGTTTATTTTGCTAGCCAAAGGCCACAACAAAAAAGCTTATCAAAATACGCAAAACATTGACAACCAAAGGCACAAAAGTACAAGAGCGAAAAGACATAGCATGTAGTTAAAATTGTTACCGATAGAAAATCAAAACCTTTCCTGAATGTCAGTAAACTTGTCCATTGCCGTCATAAAAATCTAACTAATTTAGTCTCCAGGGCAATTTATGGCAATTTTATTTAAATGTCTCTTCCTAATCTTTTTTGCAGCCGTGGCAAAAAGAGCCGGGAGGCTAAAGTGCCTTTAAATTGTCAATAATGTGCAATCGGGGTTTCACGTGTTTTTTGCGTCTGTAAAGTGTCATGGAGGCACGCCTTTGGAGCCGTCAAGTTTTCAATAAGGCGAGCTTCCGTTATTCCAAAAAGCAAACCTTTGCCATTTTATATATGGGACACCGTTTTACTTGCCTGATGCGTGACTTGAACTCGGGACCCCTTTTCCCGGCGCGAAATGCTCCAACAACACCGCCTTACCTGCAATCCAGTCGTAACCTAGGAAAGGGCGGACGGACCAGGTGTCTTCTGGGATCCTGTACTCCGTGGGTTCGGAGATAAACGTCACACGCCCAGACTCCTTCTGCAAAAGAAAAACCATCATCCTGGAGTGTGTGTGTGCGTTTTGCTATAAAGAGGAAAAACAACTAATCCAAAGTGAACCTCAGTAGATGCCAAGGGAACCAATGCAAATAATAATAATAATAATAATAATAATAATAATATGGGATTCAGGAGGGTCCTGGACCTAAACCTCAGCAGATGCCAAGGGAACCAATGCAAATAATAATAATAATAATAATAATAATAATATGGGATTCAGGAAGGTCCTGGACCTAAACCTCAGCAGATGCCAAGGGAACCAATGCAAATAATAATAATAATAATAATAATAATAATAATAATAATATCCCATTGTATTTAGATTTTGGGATTCAGGAGGGTCCTGGAACTGAACCTCAGTAGATGCCAGGGAACCACTGTAAATAATAATAATAATAATAATAATAATAATAATAATAATAACTATTATTATTTACAGTAAATAATAATTTACCCATAGGGAGAGGTGGGAAAATATAAATAAATAAACTAATAATAAAATAAACTAATAATAATATCCCATTGTATTTAATGGGACTCAAACAGATTTTGGGACTCAGGGGGGTCCTGGACCTGAACCTCAGCAGATGCCAAGGGAACCAATGCAAATAATAATAATAATAATAATAATAATAATAATAATAATAATATCCATTGCATTTAATGGGACTCAAACAAATTTTGGGATCCAGGGGGTCCTGGAACTGAACTTCAGCCATGCCAAGGGAACCACTGTAAATATTAATAATGACAATCATCATCATCATCATCATCATCATCATCATCATCATCCCATTGTATTTAACGGGACTTGAGCATCTGTGGATTTTGGTATCCATGGAGGGTCCTGGATCCAAACCCCGGCGGATACCAAAGACCCACCGTACTTTAATTTTGATAAACAACATTACTACATTATTACGAACATCCGCATCGTCCTCTTATCCTCATAGATCTTAGTTAATCATAACCTTAACCTGAATCGATTTGACTGTTTCTTCTCTGCCCTCTCCTTCTGTTCCTTCCAGTTTCAGTCTTCGGTTTTCTCCTACTTTCTCCTTCGCTTGCGCTTCCAAGCTTTGCTCCTTCCTTTTACTAGAGTTGGAAGGGGACCCCAAGGGCTATCTAGTCCAACCCTCTGCCATAGAACCAAAGAATCCTAGAACTTTTCTCATTCTCCATCATTTCAACTTTGATTTTGGAGGATGCCGAGACGCACCTTCGCTTTCTCTTTGGAGCGTTTAGACTGCGGCGTAAGCAGGATGGACTTTGGGGTCTGCGGCATCCGAACAGACGCTCTCGGCCCGGATTGCGCTTCGTCCGGTTTCTCTCCGGAACTCGGCTCTTCCGAAGGAACGGGTGGTTTTCTCGGATCCTTTCGAAGGTGACCGTTTTCTGCCATGGTTTCCAAAGATCCGGATGCCTCCGTCGATGGCACCAAAACCATTTTGGCACCGGGGGAACCAGGATCCAATCGGCCCCGGAGACGCCTCTCTCTCGGCCCTCCGTTGCGGGACGGCGCTGGGTTCGAGGAAGAAGAATCGGGGCCTGGCTTCTCCATTCTAAGCCGTCGTTCCCCCGGGGATACAGTCCTCAAAGTGTTGGTCCCATCTTTGGGAAACGGACCTTGGTTCTCCTTCTGGGAACACAAAACATTATTATTATTATTATTATTATTATTATTATTATTATTTATTATACCCAGCCTTTTACCATGGCAATCAAAGCTGCTTACATCTAAAATTAGATAAAATAAAACTACCCCAAAATAAACAATAAAACAATATTGACAAATAACGATAACCCCCCATTAAAAATATATTAAATTTCATTTATTGCAGCTTTTATTACAGTCCAGAGACCCATAAAAATCAATTTATTGCTGTTGCGTGCCTTCGTTTCCAATTTACATGAACCTATCCTGGGATTTTCTTGGCAAGATTTGTTCAGGGGAGGTTTGGCGTTGCCTTCTCCTGAGGAGGCTGAGAGAGTGTAACTTGCCCCCAAGGCCACCCAATGGGTTTCATGGCCCAGCAGGAATTCGAACCCTGGTCTCCAAAATGCTCAAAATACTAGTTTAATGCCATTTCAGTGCTGACTTTTGCATACCTTTCATTGCATCGCTCTTTGAAATTGCGTCCTAATTTTTTTTTTTTTTGCAGGGGGGGGAGCGGCATTTAAATAATAATAATAATAATAATAATAATAATAATAGTAATACTGAACTGTTTGTCTCTGCAACAACAATGCAATGAAGCCACAGCACTGAGAAACACAGTAAAGTCCAATTGTTTAGCAGTATAGGTAACTTTGTTTTTTTGTCCCGTATATCTTTCCGTTAAATGTATAAAATCTGTTTGCAGTTGTGTTGAAATTAACAAAAATTGGCTTAAAAATAAACAAATAGGAGAAGTTCAGGCCTTTTTTGTCTTTCCACACTCTCCCATACCTCGTCTTTGGTTTCCACGATCTCCCTTTTTTCCGGAGTTGCTTTTTCGCCGCCTGGGGATGATGGGAGGGCCAGTTGGAGCCGGATCCGTTTCTTGAACTCTTCTTGGTTGGCTCTGAGCTTTTGGAGGAGATCTTGGTTCAAGAGGCGCAGCTTCTCCAAATCCATCTTTCTGCCTTGGAGGAGGTGGACTTAGCACAGGAAAGGAGAAAGAAACACTGGTAATAATAATAATAATAATAATAATAATAATATATAGGACTGCAACTCCCATCACAATGGGGTGATGGGAAAGGCGACCCAACAACATCTGCATTCAAAGAACCTCCTTTCAAAGGGATTATTAAACCATTCATCTTTTTGCAAGGCAACTTCCACACTCCCCTACTTTAGGCAGAGCCCCCTCAGGAGGGACTACAACTCCCATCAGCCTTAAAACAGGGCAGTCAACGTCCATTCGCGCAGTACAACACCCATCGTGCAGAGCTGGAGGTGATGGGATTTATAGTGGGACTAAGTTGGAAAGTTTCAAAGGAAAGAAGGAAGACCTTCATTATTCTGACCCCCCTCCCAATAAGAAGAGAAAAGAACCTTCCCATTTGTTGGACTCAAACACCCATCATGCAGGGCTGGGGGTAATGGGATTTGGAGTGAGACCTAGTTGGCAAGTTTTAAGGGGGGAGGACCCTCATTATCCTGACCCCCCAAATAATAATAAAATAATAATAATAATAATAATACCCTTCCTACCCCATTCATGCCTACCAAGTGACCCATCAGCTTCCCCTTTGTTGGACTGCAACATCCATCATGCACAGCTAGCTGGCGGAGATGTGATTTATAGTGGGACGTATTTTAAAAGTTTTAAGAGGGAGAGGGAGACCCTCATTATTTTGACCTCCTCCTCCCCCCAAAAAAAACAATAGAGAGAAGAACCTACTCATTTGTCAGACTGCAAACCCCATCATGCACAGCTGGTGGTGATGGGATTTATAGTGGGACTTATTTATAAAGTTTTAAAGGGGAGAGGAAGACCCTCGTCGTTTTGAAGAAAAATAAAAAACCCCAAACAGTAGAGAGAAGGACTTACTCATTTGCTGGACTGCAACACCCATCATGCAGGGCTGGGGGTGATGGGATTTGCAGTGAGACACAGTTGGAGGGTTTTAAAGGGGGGGGAGGAAGACATTCATTATCTTGACCCCCCAAATAATAAAAGAAACACACACACACACACACACCATTCATGCCCCATCAGCCTCTCCTTTGTTGGACTGCAGCACCCATCATGCAGGGCCGGGGGTGATGGGATCTGCAGTGAGAGACAGTCGGGAGGTTTTAAAGGGGGGAAGAGGAAGCCCTTGATTATCCTGAGCCCCCAAATAATGAAGAACAGACCCCCCCATTCATGCCCCAATGCCTCCCTTCCCTCCAAGACTCCCTCATTCACTTTTCTGTCCGTTGCTCTCTATGCAGCAGACGCCACGCCTACGAACGCCTCCTGATTGGCCAGCGGGGCTTTCCTGCGCCTACCTTGCCCAGCATGCAACGCGCCGCCGCCTCTTAAAGGGGCCGCACACCCCTCTCACAGGTTGCCTCTTGCTTGGCACCAGTTTTGCACTTGGATTATTATATATTGGTTTAATTCGGATTTGGGAATGTTTGCCTGCAATGCATGAGGAGAGATCTTGGGGATGGATGGGAGCCGCCTCTCAAGCCAAAAGCTCCATGTCGCCTTAGGCACACAGCCTAAAGGTCATTTTAGAGACAGCATTTTAAATTGTATAGAGTTATTTTTTAAAGATTTTTGTGCAAGGAACCAAGTCTGGGTTGAACCTTCAGGATGCAAAAGGATCACTGTCTCAGCCACCCATGTGGCCAGTTTGTGGAATATTTGCACATACATAATGAGAGATCTTGGAGATGGAACCCAAATCTAAGCATTAATATAGGTATCCATTTATGTTTCATATGCATCTTATAGCAAGTCACACTCTCTCAGCCTCAGAGGAGGGCCATGGCAAACCTCCTCTGAAGAAACCTGCCAAGAAAACCCCATGACAGATTCGCCTTTCAGTTACCACAAGTTGGAAATAATTTGAAGGCATGCAACGAACAAATTCCTTGGCAGTCTCCCATCCAAGGACTAACCATCCCTGGCCCTGCTTAGCTTCCAAGATCACAGAGGATCTGATGGGATTTAGCCTTTAGGGGATTAAGACAATCAGAAAGACCATAAACTCTATACTCTATAAATTCCACGCTGCAGAAATAACTGTTTGACACCAATTTAACTGCCTTGGTTCAATGCTACGGGGTCCTGGGATTTGTAGTTTTGTGAAACATTCAACCTTCTCTGGCACTGGCACCGCTACAAACTACAAACCCCAGAATTCCACAGCATTGAGCCGTGGCAGCTAAAGTGGTGCTCAAACTGGATTATTTCTGCAGTGCGGATGCAGCCTAGGATTGGCATTTAAGCAATAATAATAATTTTTATTTATATTTCCCGCTTCTCCCTACGGATCGAGGCGGGATTGCACAATAAAAATTAAATACGAAGTACAAAATACAATAATAAAATAGTAAAATCAGACCACAATAATAAATTATAAGAGAATAGAATACATTTCCATCTGAGAAAAGACAAGAGGCAAAGGATTTTTCGGCCAACGTCGTGCGTTTCTCTCTTTTTAATCTCGTTTTCCATTTTTAAACATTACTGCTACAGCAATAAACCACATTCACGCCAAAATCTCAGAAAAATCTACCTCCATAAATAAAAACATACAGCAGGTAGAAAACGCAGATTTTGGAGAGGATTTCGAAAAGTCTTGTACTCAACCGGAAAATGAAGACAGAGGAAAATGTATATATGTATGTGTGTTAACCGATTAAGTTGGCAGGAGTAATAACAACGAAAAAGAAAAAGAAAAACTGAATAAAGTGCATTTGGCTAAACTTTTTAAATTATTTTAACATACAAAAGAACTTTTCGTTCATCTGCTAGCAGCAGGTTTCTAACATCTCAAAATGACGTCCTGAGTGCAAATGCAAACAGGATTCCAGCAAATCAAGTTTTAAAGGAACGTGAAATGCTGGAGGGCCACAAACAGGGAACCTACGGCCTTTGAAATAGTGATGGACTGCAAGTCCCAGCAGCCCCAGTGAGCATAGCCAACGGTGAGGGAGATATATATATATATATATATATATATATAGAGAGAGAGAGAGAGAGAGAGAGAGAGAGAGAGAGAGAGAGCCAATGGTGAGGGATACACACACATATATGTGTGTATATATATATATATATATATATATATATATATAAAATATACACCCAAATATTTGTTCTGGCAAAACCAACAAATGTCCACTCTCAGGAATTTATCAGGGGTTGTAGTAACTTGGTTAACTTGATGAGGACTAGTAGCATGACTATCTATCTATCTATCTATCTATATATATATATAAATCTGTCCTAGTAAAACCGCTGGATATGCTTAACTTTGGTAGGATCACACCTGTCCAACCTGCACCAGCTTCTGAGGCTGTTCCTTGGAGGAAGGGATGGACACACAAAACGTATCTGAGGATTTTCAAATCCAAAAATCACTAGTAGGGAATCGAGGGACGTTCCTCGACATTTCATTGCTGGTTTTAAAAAAAGAGGGGAGCGAGAGGAGAGGGAACGGAGGACAGGTCTCCTCTCCTTTCAATGCATTATTTGTGGGAGATTTTTTTCCTGCAAAGTGTTTGGCATAAGGATCTGGAAAAAGGGAAGGGTGGGATTCCCAAAGGACGAGTGTCCAAGCAGAAGCGAAGGAGGGAAATCATGCGGAGCAGAGACACGGGACGGAGGGGTCTCTTGACCCCATGGCCGAAAGGGAGAAGAGCAGCCCTTAGTTGCTCTGCATCTCTCCCAAGGGTTCCTGTAACCCATAAACTATATTCTCCCAAGCGGACAAAGCCGCTCTCCCTTTCCAATTGTGGCACTTTATCTGCTCTGCTCCAAATACTGGTGTGTGAACATGTTCAGCTCACTGTCGAGCCAACCGGCTTTGTTCCTGTAAAAAAAGAGAGAGAAATCTTGGTGAAAAACCTTCCAATTTGCAAGTGACTGCAGGGATCCATTTTCCTCTGCATTCCTTCTCAAAATGGCGACAGGCAATGCCGCCATTTTAGAAAGGACCGCAGCTTGGGAAGGATAAGACATAAGGTAAACAAGAGTTTGTACTCTTTGGGGAAAAATGGTAAAGATGCCATTTAATAGAATACGTTGTACGTGTATTAAAATAACTCAAAGAGGAAGAATATTTGTTCAGACACTGTTTCATCATTTAAAGTGCTAGCTAACACTTTAAATGTTAAAGAAGCCTTTGGTTGGAAGAGAGATAAGAATATAGACGTTAAAAATATTGCAGCAACAAATAATGCAATAGATAACAATGTTGTAATGGATATCTATAACAAGCTATGTTTGAAATGTGATTGAATGTTATTGAGAAAAGAAATAAAAATATATTTTTTAAAAATAGAAAGGACCACAGAAGAAAATGGAGGAATTTGAGTACAGCATCCCTCAATGAGTTTTTAGCCAGTGAGTTTTCTCTACATACAACAACTGAAGAAACTGATAATACACATTTTAAATGACAGACCCCAAAACCACAAAAAGTGGCAAAGCAGTGCCATGGCACAGAAGCTATGAACTTGCCAGACAAAACAGCGCCTCCAAACCCCACCAAAACACGCTATATTATATGTATTAATATGTATTAACCTCTAATTGTTTTAGCTAGGATGTACGCCACTGGCAGGTTTATTTTATTTTATTCGTTTTTAATTGATACTACGTACAGTGCTGTGTAAATCTGAAGTGCTTTATAAATAAAGCTTAATAATAACAATATTGGTGAACAGAGATTGGTGAACAGTTCACCCAAATTCATGATCACCAGTAATTCAGGCTGGGGATCATGGGCACTGTAGTCCAAAATATCTAGAAAGGCCCTTGGCTACCTATTACTACAAAGTCTCTAGCTTCAGCTTTCAACTTTGTCTAAAAGTTGTCATGCCAGTAAAGTCTTTGAAGAAAGTGGAGGGGGAAATTATTTTAAAACCTTGGAGATGATTTGGAAGAGGCTATGAATCCGAGATGTCTTCCAAAAGAGTCTGGAAAGCTCCCTGCTGGGGATGCTGTAGCTGGAGATCCTGCATTGAAGGGCTGGGATTGATGACCTCTGGGGGTCCCTTCCATTCTAGGTTTCCATTCTACGTACCTGAGCAGTTTGGCCTTGCTCTGCAGAGCATCCAAGACCTCGATCTTCTGGTTCAGGACACTGATTTCCTTGTCCAGGTCTTCCCTTGTCACGTCAACCTGCTGGCAGAGCTGAGCAAAGGTCCCAGCCAGCTCCCTTTTCGGGTTGTTGTTGTTAAAGAAGAAACAAAAAGAGAAGAGGAAAAAGTCAATAAAAAATGCAGGAAATCCTATGCTTATCAGATGGGTTAGGGACTGGAGGACTGTCAAAAAAAGTGGAATTGGTTGAAAAGCAGATCTTGATGTTGTTGGGTGCCTTCAAGTCATTTCCAACTTATGGCAACCCTAAGGCAAACCTATCAAGGAGTTTTCTTGGCAAGATTTGCTCAGAGGAGCTTTGAAGCTGAGAGCATGTGACCTGCCCAAACTCACCCAGAGGGTTTACATGGCCGAACAGGGATTTGAACCCTCATCTCCAGAGTTGTAGTCCAATGCTCAAACTATTACACCACACTGGCTTTCTCCTATATTGTTTAGTCTTAAAGAAAAGCATTCCTAAAACTTGTTAAACTGCTTCTCTTTTTTGTGATGATCCCTATTCTTTCCTTGTTATTTCTGCCTCTGGGACTAAATTTTCTTTTATAGAAATCATGCCCAAGAACAGAGGGAAATTCATTCTGGGAGGCAGACTTGTCATACAGGATGAGTCTCCCTTATTCTCGAATTTCAAAATATTCCAGAATCCAAAACTGTCCACATGGATGGCTGAGAAAGTGAGAGACCTTTGCTTTCGGATGGTTCATTGTACACAAACTTGGTTTCACGCACAAAATTATTTTAAAATATTATGCAGAAAATTACCTCCAGGCTATGTGTATAAGATGTATGTTGTTGTTGTGTGCCTCCGAGTCGTTTCCGACTTATGGTGACCCTATTGGAAACCTATCATGGGGTTTTCTTGACAAGATTTATTCAGGGGAGGTTTGTCACTGTCTTCCCCTGAGGCTGAGAGAGTGTGACTTGCTCAAGGTTACCCAGTGGGTTTGCATGGCTGAGCCGGGATTCAAACCCTGGTCTCCAATTGTAGACCAACATTCAAACCATGATGCCAAACTGTAACCACTTTACTATGGGGAAAAGAAAGCAATCTTGAAAAGCCCCAAATAATAACAGAATTGGAAATGTTCTTTCAAAGAGTTGTCAGCAGCTAGCAGAATTAAAACTGACCCAGGGCAAATGACCACCAGTTGGGCCACAACCGACCCTGCGTTCGGGTCTGAAGGTGGCATAGAAATAAGCAACGAAGAGATATGTCGTCATTCGCACACACGCAAGCTATCGGCCATAGTCACATACTCACTGCTGAACTTGGTGGCTGCAGTTGGAGCCGGTGTAGCTGACAATGAGCTGGAGCTTCTCTCCAGCATAGTCCACGAACTGACGCTTGAAGGCCCTCTCCTTGGCTCGGGTGGTCCAGGTCAGGCGCTCATAGACGTAGAGGAGCCCATAGAGGCCGAAAGAAAGTGCGATCAGCCGCCAACCCACTGCTTTCCAGACCTATAAAATTGGGGAGATGGGAGAGAAGGGGCAGACATGATCATCTGGATCCATGAAGCAGTTCACAGAACAGGTTGAGTCTCCCTTATCCAGAAATCTGAAATACTCCCAAATCCAAAATGGTCTACATAGGTGGCTGAGAGAGTGACGCCTTGCCTCGCTGATGCTTCAGTGTACACAAACTTTGTTTTGTGCACAAAATTGTTAAAAAATATTGTGTCTCAATTCGATTCGATCTTTATTTACAGTCCACAGACTCGGAGAGACATGCTATAACTTAAAGCCATATAAAATAGAATATTAAACCATATAAAATGGAAAAGTTATGTAAAAGATACAGGAAGTTTACATAAAATTAAATGAACAGATTGGGTTATAGCACTGGAGATTATGTTGGCCATATAATCATAGATCTAGGGTATGTTGCCATTAGTCTAAAATCTTGCGTATAAAATTACCATCAGTCTATGTGTATAAGGTGTACATTGTTGGTGTTGTGTGCCTTCAAGTTACTTCCGACTTGTGGCGACCCTGAGGCGAAACTATCCTGGGGTTTTCTTGGCAAGATTTGTTCAGAGGAGGCTTGCCATTGCCTTCCCCTGAGGATGAGAGAGTGTGACTTGCCCAAGGTCACCCAGTGGGTTTCCATAACAGAGCCGGGAATCGAACTCTGGTCTCCAGAGTCCAACACTCAAACCACTATGCCACACTGGCTCTCACTGCAGAATGAATGCAGTTTGACACCACTTTAACTGTCATGGCCCCATCCTATGGAATCCTGGGATTCGTAGTTTGCTGTGGCACCAGAGCTCTCTGACAGAGGAAGCGAAATAGCTCACAAAACTAGAAATCCCAGAATTCCTGCAGCCTAGGTTTCTCCATCAAACTTACCACTCCGCCAACGACGAGGATCCCCATGGATGTTCTGGAGGTGAGGGAGGCCAAGCCGGTGACCATGGACACCATGAGCTCTTCTTGAGTCAAGGATCCCTGGGGTAACGGAGGCAGGCTTGGGTTGGCTGGGGTCAAGGGCAAAGGACGCTGGACCTAAAATGGAGGCCATTGGAGGTGGAGAAAGAGAGGGTTCAAAGTCAAACAAGAGAAACAATTTGTAGGTTCTCACAAAACCCAGCATCCCTCAGCCCAGGTGGAGGACTCTGGGAGTTATAGAGTACAAGCTGAAAAAAGCTCCTGTACCTTTAATTAGGGTTGCCAGAGTGAAAGCTGCCGAGGGCTTGTGTCTGTTTAATTAGGGTTGCCAGAGTTAAAACCTATGGGGTTTTCTTGGCATATTTCTTCAGAGGAGGTTTGCTGTTGCTATCCTCTGAGGCTACCATCCTCTGAGGCTAAGAGTGTGTGACTTGCCCAACGTCACCCTGGGGGTTTTCATGGTCAAGCCCAGATTCAAACCCAGGTCTCCAGTGTCATAATCCAACACTCAAACCATGACTCCACGCTGGCTCTCTACACGTAGCCCCCCAGCCATCCGCAATTGCTCACCTGGTCATTGTAGCCCATCAGGGCCCGCCGGGTATTTTTCGGCCCCAGGAACCGGTTCACAAGCATTGTCCAACCGAGCGAAAAATGGAACTGGATGTCTTCCTGGAAATCCGCGCACAGTTTATCACAGTTGAGATCGTAGCTGAGTGTGAAACACTGCCGGGGGACCAACATGTCGATCTGGCCCCGCAAGGAAGCCGGGAGAAGAGGCTTCAAACCATCTGACAAAAGGAAGCAAGCAGAGAAAGGTGACACTTTGCTCAGGATGCAAAGAATACTCAAAAATTTTCAGAAAATGGTCAAAACCCGTCTTGTTCAAATGCTGAGAAACCTCAACAAGAAGTCTTTGGAGTGACAAGAATCTTCGTGGGTTGGGATTTATTCTGCACAAAACTTGCAAGGTGTACGATCTGCATGAGAAAAAAGTGTTTTCTGTGCAGAAACTATTTCTAGCAGAAATAATCCCGTCTCCTACACAGAAAACATTTTAACCCGAGGGTTTATTCTATGCAAAATTCACACATGGTTGATTGGCACGGACAACATTTTCTGAGCAAGAAACAGCATTCTTTGCACAGATACCTGGGTAAAATATTCTTTTCTGCACAGAGAATGCTGTTTGGTGGGCAAACATGTGCAAATTCTACACAGAATTTTCCAAAGTGTGAAAAGGTTTTGAAAACACTTTAGCTGGGGATTTTAATTCTATGTGCAATTCACATGTTTGATTTGAAAACTGTGTTTTTGGAAGATTTTTCTCAAAGTGGGAAACCCAAAGGGGACAAAAATGGTAGTATGAGTCCTTCCCGGGAGTGGAACCTACCTATCATTTCCTGCTGCATAGTCTGCAAGGAGGCCGTGATGGCACTGGAGCATCTTTCCGACATGTTGCGGCCCAAACCTTCCTCGATGTGTCGATGCAGTTCCTAAACAAACAAGAAACAACTCAAGCTCCTGAAGATATATTTCCCAGCTCAGACCACCTCTTCTTCCAAAGGTGTTGCAAAGGCAAGGAAAATAACGTGGAATATGTAAAATTAAACCCTATATGGATTAGATGGGTTTCGTGTAGCACCACCCATGAGCCCTGAATGGTCTCAAACATCCACTCTCTGCTAGGCTACTCACATTTTTATAAACTTTTATGACTACTGGCGATGGGTGGAAATCCAGCTGAAAGTCATCCACCAACACGGAGAGCCGCCGGATCTCTTCTGCCATGGCGTTCGACACCTAGAAAACAAAATAAGAGTAGAAACATATCTATTAAGTGGGCAGAATAGGAAGAAAAAATGGGAACAGGGCTACGTTTCTTCAGTCCTTGGATCTTCTGTTCCCCACATCAAATAAGTCTGCAAATCTATTCCTTGACATACCCACCAAGCCCACGAAAGGGGGGAGAAAATGGGTAGGGAATGTGTGGCCACATGTTGGCCCCAAACTCCACTTTTTCAACCCCTGGAGCCTCCTGGCAGCCTCGCCAAACTCCCCAAGTCTTTTGATTTTAAAGCAATCTTTCATCCTCAACATGGACCAAAATGCTAGGAAGCCACCCAACCATGTGGCAATCTAATCTTCCTACACAACACTGTGTCCATTTTTGGCAAAACTGTGGCATGCCCACCCTCCAGAAGCCCAACTGGTGCCAACACTAAATTCTTTCAGAAGTCCAGTAATAACTTGGCTGTTTTGGGGTCTCATTGATTTCCCAAACACTAACACACCTAGCTTTGTCTCAAATGTTAACACACACAATTTTCTCCCTAACTTATTTATCTCAAATGCTAACACACCCAGTTTCCTCTCTACGTTCTTGCTCTCAAATGCTAATGCACAAAGAGACCAGGGTTCAAATCCCCACTCAGCCATATCCTGAAAACCACTGGTTTAGCAGACTCATGAGGCTGCAGGAAGGAAAACAACAACAAGAGGCCAAAAACCACAACGATGGGAACTTTTATCCCCTGGTTCCATTATCGTTGTCTCTTCTTCCACCAGGTTACTCACCTGCCTCTCCACTTCTTCTGTCAGCTGCTTGATTTTCTGCTTGTAATTGTGAGTAAGCAAGTCCAGCTGTTTGTCGATGAAGCCCAGGCGTTCCTGCCGATCTTCCCGCATATCCAAACAGTAGATCCTAAGAGGATGAAACAAACATCAAATTGTGAGGAGTAGCGAAGGAGCGTGGCATAGCAGCAGACTAGGGTCTAATCTTCACTGCAGAAATAATGCATTTTGAAACTGCTTTAACTGCTGTGGCTCAATGTTATGGAATCCTGGGATTTGCAGTCTGTTGTGGCACCGGAGATCTCTGATACAGAAGCAATAGCATTTTGCAATAGCATTTACATTTCTATAACACTTTATCAGTGAACCCAGCACTCTCTAAGCAGCTTACAATCTGTACATCAGAGGGCAAAATATCTCCCAAAGCTATACATCCTACAATTCCATACCACTGAGCCATGGCAGTCAAAGCGGTGTCGAACTGTACTATTTCTGCAGTGTAGAAACAGACCAACAAATCTGGAGATCAGGGTTTGAATTCTGCGCCATGGAAAGCCACTCAACCTCCAAGGAAAGCAATGGCATACAATCTGAATAAATCCTGAGAGTCAGTGTGGTATGGTGGTTTGAGTGTTGGACGAGGTCTCTGGAGATCAAGGTTCAAATCCTCAGTCAGCTACAGAAACCCAGTGGGAGACTATCTGCAAGTCAATTTTTCCAGAGGAAGGAGATGGCAAACTGTTACTGCCTAAGTTTTGCCAAGAAATCCACAAAACCATAAGTCAGAGTGGAATTGAAGGTACTCAACAACAACGGAGAGGAAAAATGGCAAGAGGATGAAATGCCATCTCCTTCTCCTCTCCAAACTTAATTGTAAACCTCACAATTAGAAAGAGAGAGGGGTGAGAGTTCCCCTAGCAACAATGCATTGTTGTGCACCATTCTTGTTGTATTAGAAACTATTTTCAGGTGTCCTGGGTCTTCAACTGACCATTAGGAGCTGTTGGTTTGACAAAAAATCTGCTCCGGCTGGAAGAACTGATTTGTTGATATGGAATAATGATACCAAAAAATTTAGAGCCTCTGTACACATTGCTACTCACCTCTGCTCCTGCGCAGCAATATGTACAGAGTCCATGATGTGCCGGACCTCTTCGGCAATCTGCTTGGCTCTGACTGTGTGCTGCTCAAATTTCGTCTTCACAGCAGACTGCGAGATGCATTCCTGAAAGAACCAGAGAAGGAGGGAATGAAACTCAGCAGCCATTGAATCTAACAATGGAACACTGATCACGTTTTACAGATACATAAGTTCATTTGGCACGTGATACTTTAGGGTCACCATAAGTAAAAAATAACTTGGAGGCACACAACAACAACAAAATGGATGAGGAAGCACTCCAGGAGTCTGGCTTTGCCTCAGCACAAATGTTTTGCTTGGCATTTAACTATGTATTTTAAATCTCCCTTATCCAAAAAATTCCAAAAAACGAAAACTTTTTTTGTGGGTAGCTGAGATAGGGACACCGTTGCTTTACAGAGACTTTATTTCATGCACAAAATTATTTAAAATATTGGTTAAAATGACCTTCAGGCTATGTATATAAGGTGTTTATGAACCCTCAATGAATTCTGTGTTTCGGTTTGGGTCCCAGCTCCAAGATATCTCATTATGAATATGCAAATGTTCCAAAATCTGGGGGAGAGGGAGAATCCAAAATCCAAAACTCTTCTGGTCCCAAGCATTTTGGATAAAGGAGACTTAACCTGTACTGCTGAGGTACAGCATCTCCTCTTCTAAAACCCATTTCTTTTACAGTGGGAATCTGATAAAAAAGACCAAGTAAACTCACCTCAAACCGTCTCTCGAAATTCTGGAACTCAAACATCCGCACTTGGAAACCTTCAGCCAGCGCTCCACCTAGGAGGGAGAATCATCAAAATCTATCCTTTAGTCTTCAGAAGAACATACCTCACCCAAGGGTCCGGCGGTCTAACCACTACCCAATACTGTCTCACCTCCTTCGGGCATCCCCTGAGCCTTTTGGATCCTGGCGCTCAGGACTTCCTTGGCAGAGACAAAGAAGATGCGGTCCCCGGCTTGCGCCCGGTCCACCACTCCCAGCTCATCCACCAAGAAGCCGGTGCAACGCTCCATATGCTGGCGACGAACCTAAAAAGGAGGAAGGAGAGTTTGTATTTTGTGAGGAAAGTAGCTGCAAATCCATGTGTTCCCCAAGGCTTCATTTGATAGCGAAAATCAACATCCCTGGGGTGTCACCTGGTGTGGTCCAAACTCCCCACACCTCCTGACAAGGATTCTATAACCTGCCTGGTAGCAAGGGTGTTAAGGTATGCTTTCTTTTCTATTCTCTGCTCCCAACATCAGCAAACTGCTCACCTCTTCCATGTATTCTGGTTCGGAGGCCGAAGCGTCCCAGCGGTTATTCAAGATGAAGATGTTGGGCCGCGACAGACGGGCATTCACTTTGTGGAAGAACTGTTTCTCCTGGGGAACAAAATGGTGAGATTAGTGGGGCAAAAGGTACCAAGTCAGTGCCAGAGCTCTGTCTTCCCCCTCTCCATTTCTCATCTGCCCAATGTTTCCATGGGACCATGCACCTTTTTACCATTTCCAGCAGAAGAAAATTGTGATTTCATTCAGGACAGAATGTGAGATCTTTATTCGCAAAGTAAGGGGTATACTTTCTTCTCAGAAAGTCATAAATCCCACCCAAGAATTGATATGTTTTTGATTTCAGAAGAATTCAGCTCTAGGATTCTATGAGTCTCCTAGAAGGTTAATGCAGCCCCCTATCCTCCCACAGTTGCAAATTCATGCACAAATGAAAACCAAGCAGAAGTGATTATTGCCTGCAATGGGTTAATTCCAACCCCAAATTAAAGGGGCCAGAAAACAGAAGGAGGGACCTTACCGTCTGCATGAGGGTCGACTCCGAGTTGGCCACCAAGACGAAAACGTCAGCATCCAAGCAATACTTATCGATCCAGCTGTCCAGTTCAGTGGTGACATCAATTCCGGGGCTAGAGGCGACACAAAGGATGACAGCATGGCTAGACCGGCATGGTTTAAATCGCCCTCTCCACCCAAATGATGGCACCCAACCCTTGCACGTGGCTAAAAACCACAGATCGTTCTCAGCATCTAAAAGTCCAGTTTGTTTCTGGGTGTAATTCAAAGAATTGGTCAAGACCTGTAAAAGCCCTATATGGCTCAAGTCCAAGTTACCGGAAGGACTGAGAGGAACAAAAATACAGAAACCAGCAAAGGGCTTAATCTCGGGAGGCAACGGGTTAATTAAAAAGGGGCACAGACTTTAAGAGAAGCCGCTTTTAATGGCAGAAAGCAGTCTAAAGCAATTATCTCAACCACCCACGGAAATGGCCTAAGCCGCCTTTGCCTTTAGTAGGCTGGAGAATTTAGCATCTGGTTAGGAATTAAGGCCTGCAAAGCCAAAACACTGGATGGAAACCAGAGGAAGAAGGTGTTTTCCCAAAAGAAAAACAAAACAGAACCCCAACACACCAGAGAAAATAAAATAAGCAATGCGGATTTTGGGGTTTTTGTTTTTTTACATTCTTGCAAAGCAAGCACAAAAAATTAGAAAAGTTTTTGGACAACTTTTCCACACACTGTGCCTTTACTGTAGGAGAAAACCTTGGGTTTCATAGGAAAAACACATTCTCCTAATACAGATGCTGCTAAAAAAAAAACCACTTTCAGCTAGACAGAGGACAAGGAGGAAAAGTGGGGTGTGGTACGTGCATGTAGAAAGGAGTTTCTTTACATTGTTGACTTACTCCCCTATGGAACAGCAGTGTTGTGTCCAGAGAGTAATAACAATCTGTTCTTGGATGGGTCCCCAGCCCAGAATTCAAATGGAAATAAAACGGGAAAGGAGGTTATCTCTCACCTGTCCATCAAAACCAGGTCATCTTTGAGGAGGGAGCATTTGGAGTTCGGCCACATGACGCTGACCAGGCCACCAGCGGTGAGAAGTTCATCCTGGTGGAGCGCATGGGCCAGCTGGTTGACCGTCTGAAGAAGAAGGAGGAAGGAAGAAGAGAAAGAGATCAGGTGAGGCTGGACAGGTGGGTCA
The DNA here is from genome assembly GCA_026167975.1 of Phrynosoma blainvillii. NCBI lineage: Eukaryota > Metazoa > Chordata > Lepidosauria > Squamata > Phrynosomatidae > Phrynosoma > Phrynosoma blainvillii. Next base: position 8,585,075 of record JANUYF010000015.1, read on the forward strand.
GAGAAAAAGTGGTCCTTAAAAGTGGCGATCTTCATGGATGGTGAAGAAGACAGTCAACCCTCCATCCACATTTGCGGCTTTGACTTTGGTCCATTTGATTATTTGCAGATTTGATTTATATGTCCGCTAGCACAACCCTATGGTCAAATTCCTACAGAGGTTGACCACTGAGTCTCACTGGAGGACCTAGAGATGCCTAGAGAGAACACTTTTCTAGGCATTTGTAGGTCCTCCAGCACAATTCTAGGATCAACTTCCAGCCGACGTTGACCGTCGAGTTGTATTTGAAGACCTAAACAATCAAGACGGGGAACAATAACACACCAACACACCCACACCGTCAGTTAAGAATACATGCCAATTTCAAAGAATAAAGACTCATATGCACTATGCAATCCATGTTTAAAATTCATCATGTTGCAATTTTATATTTTAAAAAAATCATCCAGAAAGACCTGCTGGAAGAAACTCTTTTGAATTCAGGTGTTGAACATTTGGTGATTCCCCCCCCCCACCCATGGCTTGAGATTAAAAAAGATACCCTGCTGAGTTGGGGGTAAAGGTTCCTCAACTGGGATGTTGAACTACATCCCCATCATCTCCACCCAGGTGCAATGGGGATGATGGAAGCTGCAGTTGCAAGGGAGGGCACTGGGCTGGAAGAAAAGGCTACCTTGACTTACAGAAGGATACTTTGGGAAAAGAGTAACGTCCACCGGCTGGTCGGACCCCCCCCCCCCTTGTACCTTGACGCTCTTCTTTTCCTCAGACCCTTCGGTCAGCAGGAAGGCGTCCTGGCCGTCAGTCCCTTCCACTCGAAGGAAGCAGTTAGTGGTATGGCCGATGCCCGAGGGCAGGACTTTGTCCCACAGCATGGCGTTGATGACGGTGCTTTTCCCGTTACTTGTCCTAAGAGCAACAAGACACATAACTTCACGTCTCCACCAGGCATGTTAAGCTGCAATGCTGCACCTTTTCCACTCATTTATTGACACTGTCATGTTCCTGACTCCATCTCATCATGTACATGAATGCAAATACAATAACATCCCAATTCCACAAAAGAGCGATCCCTTTATTGGGCATTGTGGATTTGGGATGTTATTGTATTTTGCTGTACGGCCAACATGGCTGTGGTTTAGGGATACGTTTTATGCAAATAAAAATACAGTCAGCCCACTATACCCATGGACAAAAATATCCATGGATTCAAGCACCCACAGCTTATAAAATATATGTAAATTCCAAAAAGCAAACAGTAATTTTGCCGTTTTATTTAACGGACACTATTTTACTATGCCAGTGTATTTAACGGGACTTGAGCATCCACAGGTTTTGCTATCCACAGGAGGGTCCTGGGACCAAACCCCAACAGATAATAATAATAATAATAATAATAATAATAATAATACCCCATTGTATATCATGGGATTTGAATATCCAAAGATTTTGGTATCCATGCGGAGGTCCTGGAACCAAACCCCAGTGGATACAAAGTTTCACTGCATCCTAAAATTCAAACAAACTCCAAAATACAGAATACTTCTGGTCCCAAACATTTTGGATAAGGGAGACTCAACCTTCCTATGCACGTGAGATGTTCCTGAATTAAAACCAAGAGAGTGACTCAATCTGGTTGGCATTTCCTGGCAGACACACAACAATGACGGCTGGCACTGTTTCTGGGTGAAAAGGGAAGGGCACAGCAAACAGGTGCCATTGCCCCAAGCTCTCAATGCCAAATTCCTCACCAGGGAGACAGAGAGAGAAAGAAGGATACACCCACTCCGGCGTCTTGACTCACCGCCCAAAAAATGCCACCTTCATATGCCTCCGGGCCAGCACCTCGCTGATCCCGCTGACTTTGGAGAGATAGCCTTTGACTTCCAGCACCTGTTCTTCCGTCGTGACGGGGTCCAAATCCACATTCTTGTGTGTTTCTAGAATGAAAACAAGAAAGAAGACTCAAGGGATGGGAGAAGGGTGCCATTCAGTGGCTGGGCACTTCCTTGGCACACAGACCGACTCACCCTCTAAGAACGTGGCACTTTCGTGGATGTAGGCGGCCAGCTGTTCGAAAATGCCATTGATCTTCTTCTTGGCCGTGACAAAATGCTTGAGCGGGGAGGCGCCGACTTCCGCCATGTGTCTCTTGTCCTTTTTGGAGGCGAGGATAGAATTGGAACGGGCGAACAAGAGGGACATTGCGCTGGAAGGGGGTTGGAGTGGAGGAATTAAAGAGAAAAACCCATCAGACCATTAAAGAAACAGATGTGGGGCACATCTACACCAGTGCCCCAAATTCATCACGTTACTTCCCCACCAAGGCTGCAATCTGCACTGCAGAAATAATCCAGTTTGGCATTGCTTTAACTGCAATGCTCAATGCTATGGAACTATAGCTTTGCGAGGCACTTAGCTTTCTCTATTAGAGAGCACTGGTGCCACAACAAACCTACAAATCCCAGGATTCCATTGCATGCAGCCATTGGCAGTTAAAACGATGTCAAACTGCATTAATGCTGCAATGTAGATGCAGTCTTTCTCTTTCTCTCCTCGCTCCGTTCCTCAGCTCTGCTCCAGCCAAAACGTATGGCAAGAGGAAACAAAAAGACTCCTTAATCTGATTTTTCGCTGATCCGATTTGCAAAGGCGACCAGGATGGAAAAGAGGAGGAATGAAGGGCAATTAATTCAGCCTGACGGATCCAGAAAAGAAGAGAAAGTCACTGACCGAAATCGCTCCATATTTATCTCAGACAAAACCAGGGCTACAGATGACAATGGCTGCATCCACACTGCAGAAATAACCCAATGTGACACCACTTTAATTCCTCATTTAACAAAGCGACAATTCCCAGAATTGCATAGCATTGAGCCAGGACAGTTAAAGCGGTCTCAAACTGGATTATTTCTGCAGCATGTTTTGGACCAATGTCTTCCAGTCTCTGGAAATCTTATTTTTATTCATTTATTTATCATTGCATTTTATTTTAATTCCTTTGGCTCCTGAAGTCCCCATCCCCCAATTTTCAGGCCTCTCTCCTGCTCCCTAAGAGCCAGAAACTTGCTTTCTTTTTCAGTAAAACTCGAAAGGGAAAAATGCAGAAGACATTAAAATCTAGGTGCTTTTCTCTCTCTCTCCTTCTGGCTGCATCTACACTACAGAATTAACACAGTTTGACACCGCTTTAACTGCCATGGCTCAATGCTTCTGGGATTCTGAGATGTGTAGTTTTGTGAGATATTTAGCCATCTGGTGCCACAACAAACTACACATCCCAGGATTCCATAGCACTGAGCCATGGCAGTTAAAAATGGATTATTTCTGCAGTGCAGATGTAGCCTTAGAAAGCTGACCAAAGCATGGGAATCATGCATCCTTCCAGATGTCGTTGGGTGTCCCAGCAATCATCCCTGGCAAATATGTTTAGCTGGGCTGCTGGGACTTGCAGTCCCCCAACATTTGGATGGCTGCATGCTGGCATAGACAATACTCAGCAATACGGGTGAGCCATCTGTTCTAAAATAAGGTTGTTTTCTTGTATTCAAGCAATTCACACCTCTTTCTTTCCTCTTTTATGAGGTCTACAACTTACTTTTAAGATCCAGGCAGATTTTTCACAAGCCAACCTTGCTTCGCATCTTCTTTTCCAGACGGTTCGGACCAACAACCAGGAGCGGATGGACGCCAAGCAGATGAATCCAGATCCCAACCTGTCACTTCCTAAGGAGAAGACGACATACAGATTAAGTCTCCTTCATCTGGAATTCCAAAATCCTCCAAAATCCAACCCAAAATCCTGGGATTTGTAGCACCAGTTGAATACCTCTTCTTCTTCTTGTGTGCCTTCGATTCGTTATTATTACACTTATTTATAGAAATGGCGTTGCAAATTATTATTAGCGTACTTGTTTATATCCTGCTTTTTTGCAATTTAAAAGAGCAACATCATTAAAAACCTCACAGATTAAAATCGCATTAGAAATGGTGTTGCAAATTATTATTATTATTATTATTTATACCCTGCTTTTTTGCAGTTTAAAAGGACAATAACATTAAAACCATATAGAGAAAAATAATATTAGAAAGTGTTGCAAATTCTTATATTATTTATACTCTGCATTTTTTGCAATTTAAAAGAGCAATACCATTAAAAACCATACAGAGGAAAACAGAATGAGAAACAGCGTTGCAAACTACTATTATTATACTTATTTATATTCTGCTTTTTTGCAATTTAAAAGGACAATATCATTAAAAATCATACAGAGGAAAACAGCATTAGTAACAGTGTTGCAAACTACTATTACACTTATTTATACCCTGCTTTTTTGCATTTTAAAAGGACAATACCATTAAAAAACATACAGAGGAAAATAGAATTAGAAACGGCATTGCAAACTATTTTGATTATACTTATTTATACCCTGCTTTTTTTGCTATTTAAAAGTACAATACCATTAAATCCATATAGAGGGAAACAGAATTAGAAACTATTGCAAATTATTATATTATTTATACTCTGCTTTTTTGCAATTTAAAAGGACAATACCATTAAAGCCCATAGAGGAAAACAGAATTAGAAAGTGTTGCAAAGTATTATATTATTTATACTCTACTTTTTTTGCAATTTAAAAGAACAATGCCATTAAAACCCATACAGAGGAAAACAGGATTAGAAACAGCTTTGCAAACTATTTTATCCTATTTATTTATACCCTGCTTTTTTTGCAGTTTCAGAGGGCAATACCATTGAAAACCATACAGATTTAAAAACCAGACTCAGAAACAGTGTCGCAAGTTCTTTTGAGCATTATTTCCTTGCATCCTGCTTTTATTGCCATTTGGAGAGACAATACTGGAATGAAACTGTTGCAGTGTTAAAAGACACCTTGCTCTTTCTCTCTGTGTTACATTTTATCCTTTCTTTATTTGCTATCTGCAGAAACTCTTTTCTTTGATTTCCTTGATTGACTGATTTTAAACACTGTGGCGATAAAGCCATTCAGATCTGAACTGGAGGCCAAATCAATCAATCAAGATCAGCCTGCAAGGAAGGGATCCCAGTGCAAAATATACACATAGACTTTAACAGTGACACGCTTCCCTCCATTCCCACGTACATTATACACGTGAATAGACTTCCCCTTCCCCTTCCCCTCCCTTTGACTTTCTTTAATAACCAAAATCATCCCAGCCCGAAAAAAAAAAAAAAGAAAAGAGGAAAATATAAACCCTCATCTTATTAACCTGGCTGTCACGTCTGGATGCGCTGACACGCGTCTGCCCTCTTCACCTCCTTCTGCCTCTCTCACCTTCACCTCCTTTCTGCCTGCGCTGCTGCTCCAAGCAGGAACCAAGCCCTGGGCAGCGTCAGAAGGGAAGCGCCAGGGCGGGCGTGACGTCACTAGGACGCGACGCCGCGCTGACTCATGGGAGTTGAAGTCCGGCCAGGAAGAGAGGCTTTAAAGCTGCAGGGTTTCATGCTGTTTGGTTCCATCGTCCTATAAAATCCTGGGATTTGTAGTTTGTTTTTGGCCCCAGAGGTCTCTCTCTCTCTCTCTCTTTCTGACAGAGGGTGCATCTGCACAGTGGAAATAATGCAGTTTGGCCCCACTGCTCCATCCTGGGATTTGTAGTTTTGCAAAGGTCTTCAGCCTCCTCTGCCCAAGAGGACTGGTGCCTCACCAAACTTCAGATCCCAAGATTCCATAAGACAGAGCCAGGGTAGTCAAAACGGTGTCCGACTGTGTCATTTCCACAGTTTTCCTGCACCCAGAGAAGGCTACATAGCTCGCAAAACTACCCATCCCAGGATTCTGTAGGATGGAGCCATGGCAGTCAAAGGAGAGTCAAACTGCATCATTTCTACAGTGCAGATGCACCTAGAGAAGACTAACTAGCTCACAAAACTACAAATCCCATCGCATTGAGCCGTGACAGTTACAGCAAAGCGGTGTCAAATGGCTTTAATTCTCCAAAACAGTGATGGATTTTCTCTTTCTGTGTGTTTCAAGTGCTGTAGCTCCATCCTATGGAATCCTGGGATCTGTAGTTTTGCAAGGCCTTTAGCCTTCTCTGCCCAAGAGTGCTGGTGCCTCACCAAACTATGAATCCCAGGATGGAGCTATGGCAATTAAAGCGGTGTCAAGCTGCACTATTTCTACAGTGTAGATACACCCAGAGAAGGCTAAATAGCTCACCAAATAACAAACCCAACAGCACTGAGCCATGACAGAAGGGTCAAAGTACATTAATTCTACAGTGCAGATGCATCCGTAGGTGCCTTTCATGTGGAAATTTTTATTAATTTTCTATGCCACTTTTCTCCTGAAAAGGAACCACAGATAAAATGGAATTACAGTGGGTCCTTGGTATCGGCTGGGCTTTGGTTCCAGGACTCTCCATGGATCCCAAAATCCATGGATGCTCGAGTCCTATCAAATCCAATGGTACAATAAAATGGCATCCCTTAGAAAATCTATTTCCCCTCATCCTGTACATTCCTCAAAGGAGGCTGAGAACTATCCCTCAATAAACACTGACGCTCACATGAATGACAGCTTCAGACGTCTGGTTGTTTTCGTTCAAGTTTTTAATGTACAACCCCCCCAAAATATCGGTTGAAATCTGTACACCTTTGTCCCCAAAAACGACACAAGCAGCCTAATGGAGGGACCGACTCGCTTCAATAAATATGGATCAGTTATTGAAACTCCGCACCCAAGCAAGGAAATGGACATGTATCAGAAATGGTGCGTCACCCAATTTTTTGACACTCTTGATCAAATTTTAATGGACTTGCCATGCTTTCCAACTTTTCCAGCTTAAAGAAAAAAAGGACATTAAACCCGCATGAACGGCTTTCCACGGGTTTTAACGGTGTTGCTCCTGGGACTAGAACGTGGACCGGTGCTTTCAAATGGCAAGAAAAGAGATTCCACTTCAACATTAGGAAGAACTTCTTGAGTGTAAGAGCATTTTGAAAGTGGAATCAATTGGAGTGTGGTGGAGCCTCCTTCTTTGGAGGTCTTTAAACTGAAGTTGGATGGGCATCTCTCAGGAGTGCTTTGGTTGGGTCATCCTGCATGGCAAAATGGGGCTGGACTGGATGACCCTTACAGTCCCTTCCAACTTTAAGATTCTACAATTCTATGGATGCGGTCTTCGCTCCCCTGCCTCACTTCCTTTTGGAAACAACAACACCATTTTCGATCCAAGATGTCCCTTCTGGAGAACAGAAGTTAATGGCAACCTCCAAGAATGAGAACTTCTGGAAGAGGAGAAGAGCTAGCCTTCTCTACAAGGAAGATTAGTCCCCAAGGCAGAATGAAGTGGAAGGATTTTGAGGTGGCATAGAGGACTGACCCATATCTGCCTTCCATTCTGAACTGCCCCACAAAAATCTCCCTGAAAATATGAAAGCTAGCCCATCAGGGGTAAAATAGCCTCATCTATCTCCTTCTATGCTGTGCTAACTTTCTATATGCAGCTAACGTTTTATGCAGCTTCTTTTTAAAATGTGGAGTCCTCAGTTTTGATTCTGGAGTGACCATGGTCCATTCTGCCACCTCTAAACTCTGGCCCAGGGTAAGCCAGGCCTTAGAGAAAGAGAAAGAGAGACCAACTCTAGCAAGAGTGTCAAGACAGAGCATCAAATTGCCAAATGGTTTTGTTTATGCCTAGATATTGACTGCTATGAGGCAAGAAAGGGGATGCACCATTTGAATGTTCTGGCTTGAGATGTGTCAGACTGTTTTCTGGAGGGAGAGAGTTACAAGAGGAAAAGGGAAATTGGCATCTCCGCTGGCAGATTTTGGGCATCATTTAGGAAGGATGAAGAGGGCAGGAGGCAATGAATTTGTTGGGGAAACTTTGCTACAGAGGCTCTATCGAAACTGGAGTGCCACAATGGGACTGGCACAGAACAGGACTGGTAGGGGATCGCATCCTATTCTAATTTGAGAAATAAGGATAGTAAATGAGATGGCAGAAGCATCTTTGCCTTGGGTACCACACTAACTTTGGTTGATGGGGAATTTTGGTATACTTCTCATATTCTGGAACTAGAGGTTTGTCAAGGGGAGGCATTGCAACCTAGGTACTACCTGTTCAGTCTTAAAGATGCAACAGATTTGTATTCCAGTCCAGTATGTTCAGAAATTCAAGGATTCTCATTCCTCACGGAGGTTTCCGGTTGAAGTGGGGAGGTCAGCAGGAAAAGAATCCCCTTTCTGTCTTTCTGTCCCTCTCACACTTTCTTCTTCTCTGTATGGAAGAGGTGGCACTAAGGGTCGAGGAAAGAGACCGCTATGTAACGGGTCCCTTTGGTGGTAGGGAGGCCCTCGTGGTAATGCGTCAGGCGGCCTGGGTGCATGAGAGTCCAGCCCTTCCGGGGCGCTCGGATTGAGCAGTTGTAGCGCAGGAATCGACAACCTCCTCCCTGTGGGGAAAGAGGCACAAGGAAAGATGTGGGGTCAACAGAAAGCATTTGTTTCACCACTTAATTCATTATTATTCCACCTTTCTCCCAAATTAAAACATCTGACCACTTCAGATCCAAAGTGCGGCAGAAATGAACTTTTCCTAGCACCTACCTCGTAATCAATCCCAACACGGTTCAGGGCAATGTTGATGGTGAAGGTGGAGGCGTCGTGATGCGGCATCAGTGATGGCTGCTCATCAGGTTTGTACCGGACGACAAAGGCCAACTCAAACTGGGTCTGAAGGGGAAGAGACAGAGAGTGTATGGTCAAAGGAAGCTGTGGCAGAGCTTGAAAAGAAAGTTTCCAGTTCAAATCCTACAACAAGTACCATTTTTTAGCTAACTGTATCTGGGCCACTGAAAGTTTTTCAAAGGGGTTTACCTTGGTGTAGTATCCTGGGTACAGCTTTTCTGTGATGGGTGCAATGTAATCCAGGAGAAACTTGTACCACTCCCGCTCAAAGTTGATTTGGTTCATGTGGATATCGATGGTTGGGACATTTTCATATCCTCCCAGGATCCTGTTATCCTGCAATGTTGTAAAACACGGTTATTTCTTTGAAGTATTTTTACCATGCTAAACAGTTGGAAAGGCTCTTAGAATAGCTTACATGTCAGTTATTTAAAACGAGAGAAAAGGCAGGATATTTCTGCCCTAAGGCTTACAATCTGGAAAAGATGCAACACAAAAGGAAAGGGGACCAGGAGGGCAAAGGAAAATGGGAACACTTAGGCACAATTTTCTTAAACCTGTTCCTCATCCTGATGGAATGGCTGCTATATAGTAAAGCTACAAAAGTAAATGGCAGTCACAAAGGGAAGTTGGATGCAAAAACTGGGGGAGAAAGATGTACTCAAAATCGATAATATCAGTCTCTTGTAGCTTTCATGAAATAACCAAGATTAAACATGGATATCCCTGAATCCTGTTATTCCCTTAGAAAAGTTTTCTTAGGGTGCATCTATAATATAGAAATAATGCAGTTTGACACCATTTTAACTGCTATGGCTCCATCCTACAGAATCTTGAGATTTGTACTTTTGTGAGGCACCAATGCTCTTTGGCAAAGAAAGTGAAAGACCTTGTAAAACTACACATCCAAGGATTCCAATAGGATGGAGCTGCAGTACTTCTACTACCTCATCAGACTTGTAGTGTGCCTCACTTTATGTATGTTTGGGTCAAGCAACCTAATAATTGCATTGATTTATTGAAAATATTTTTATGGTACCTTTCATTTAAAAAAAAAAATCCCATGAAAGCCCAAGAAACAGTTACCAAAAAATGCCCCACACTTGATCTATACAATCACAAAAACATAAATAACTGCTTATAATTTGTGTACAGGCTGAAATACGTTATATTTTTAATGAGGTTGCCTTACTGTGTTGTCTCCTTTAGACCACTGGCCAAAATTCTCCATCTCCTCGACCAGTTCATCACAAGCCACATCAGTAAAGATGGGAAACCAGTAAACATCTGGGCAGGGCTGACAAGAAAGAGAAAAACAAGAGCCTTAAGCAGAATGGCAGGAAGGCAAATTAATCAGAAAATCCTCAATAGTCAGGGCTCCATCTTGTAGGAAATTTCCCACATAAAGAAAATTGGAGTTCTTATAGCATAGGTGCAAAAGTCACATTTTGTAGACATGCAACCATTAGCCAACCAGTGCAGTTTCAAAGCTATAAGGGCAATCCAAACCAATGTTAAGAAGATCATTTAGCTTCCTGCTGTGCTACTTTGTATGATTTTTGTCTAATAAGCAATTTCAGCACATATTTGATATGGTCTTTACAACATTGTTTCACCTGTATGTTGCCCATTGCTTTGGTAATGGCTTGTTGAGCTGCATTTTTACTTAAATGGAAATCAACCAGTGAAGCAATCAATAGAAGTAGATCTCTGAAGGAACAGACTGACTAATTTTAATGGATTTGTATACTTGCCTTCTTTCAAGTCCAAGGTGGCAGCTTGCAAACAAAAGAAATACACATTGAAAGCAAGAAGCAATTTAAAAAAACAAACATTCTGCAATGATCTTAACAATAAGCAAAAGGTACAATAAACATTTGGAAAAATCTCATTCCAGACATCTGTAAAGTATTTTTTTTTAAATGTGATATGTAGAAGAAGATGTAGCAACCATGCTACAACTTCTTCTACATAGTCTTAAAGATGCTATAAGATCCTCTTGCATACTAAATTTGGTACGAGAGAGCATGATATCAAGATTTGAGTGTTGGATGGACTGCAGGAGACCAGGGTTCGAATCGCTGCTCAGTCACAGAAACCTACTGGGTGGCCTGGTGCAAGTTGCACTCTCTCAGCCTCAGAAGAAGGCCATGGGAAACCTGCTCTGAACCAATCTGGCCAAGAAGAGTAGCATAGGGTTGCCATAAGTTGGCCTGGAGGCACAAAAAACATGAATACTCTGTCTTAGAAAGGAAAGTTCTGCTGCCTATAAAAAAAAAAGTTGCTGAAGGCCTGGGGGGAGATCTCTCCTTGAGTTGGTTGACCTCTCCTTCTCCTCATCACCCTTGTTCAAATAAAAACAAAGAAAGAGTGCTAGAGCTATTTACCGTTTCCACCAATTTCCCTTTTAAGGCGGCAGTGTAGTTTTCGTGAATGTATTTCTCTTTCCAGTCCTGTATTGGGAGAAAATAAAAGGGAAAGAAAAATGGAGAAAGGCAGTTTGCTTGGTAGATTAAACCCAGAGCACTACATAGCTACTTCAGGCAGCTCTCTACACACGCATCCCCAATGTCTTGCCTCTGGTGTGAGTTGCCAGCTGCAGTGGCAAGTAACACAGCAGGGAAGGATGTGTAGACAACTGCCTGGTGTTGCTATGGAGTAGGGAGGTAACAGGAGGAATCCTGGGAAGCTCAAGGGCCAGAATGCTCTGGGAGCAGCAATGGAATCTGAGGGCAGATGAAGCCTCAGATTCATTCATGAACCTTTACAGGGTTTTACAAATTTACTTCAACTTACCTCTGGGTTGCTGAAGATCTGCCAAAGATCGTTGTGCAGATGTACTGTCTGATAATTTTCCAGAGAGAGGATGTGTCCAAACTGGTGTTGATTTGTTACGAATAGGAAGATGCCCTGAAGATTAGAAAACAAATCCCTTGCTAGTCAGCTCCAGAGGCCACTGGATAAAAATTCCCAGGTGGAATACAAACAGTAAAGGATTTAAGAATCTGTGACCCTCCATAACAGATGAGACAACAGTTCCCATTATTCCTGGCTATTAGTTGGGGATTTGAACTCAGACAACATCTGGATGGCCATTAGTTTAATTTAATTCTGTTTTAATTGTACTATTTTTTGTATGTTTTTAATTGTATTGTTTTTTAATGTTGTAAGCCACCCTGAGTCCCAGTCCAGGGAGAAGGCCGGGATATAAATAAATATAATAATATAATATAATAATAATAGTTCTAAACCTCAGTGATGGTGATTCAAAGGAGCACTTTTCAGGGTTAAAATACAGGTGATGCTTAATGTGCAGGAATTTTAAAATATAAGTTTTGTAGTTTCTATCCTCTTGAGTAGTGAAAAGTGCTTGCCACACCAACCTGTTCCCGGATGTTGTGGCAGAAAGCCATATCTGCATCCAGTTTGCCGCTGTGGAAAAGCGTGGGTTGTTTGAGTTGGGATCTCAGGATGCTGCCATTGATCAAATAGATGCTGGAGATGTATGGGACATTCCAGAGGCCACTAGGAGAGAAAGAGAGTGTATGAGAGAATTGAGTACAAAGAGAACTCATTCCTATATGAAATCACATTTAAAAAATTAAAAATTACCATATAAAATAATTACAATAATTGGAGCTGGAAGGTTTAGTCAACAAACCAGTCAGGTAAATATTTCCCATGGATTATTCAATTAAATAATTATTTAAAACCTACTAACCAGGATGCACTTTTAAAAGAATGAAGTTTGGTTTTTTTATTTTTAATACCAGGGCTTGGTGGTGGTGGTGTGTGCCAAATCAGGACTGTTAGAGGGCATGGGCCTTGTCCTCCTTCCCAATACTTACATCCTCCGTCCCTGAACAATATCCACATAATCCTCAGAGCGGGCATAGTAACCTTCAGCACTCAGAGCACCCCAGAAGTTTGACCACAGCTTCCCAAGACGGCACACGAGAGGGGCAATCACCAATCTGTGGGAGGGAAAAAAGAAGGCTTAAAAGAAAAACAGATATTAGTGTGCATCTGGATACAAAAGACCTCTGAATGCACAGGGACAGGGTATAGTGGAACAAGGATAGGTCATTTCCAGATATTTGTCCACTGTGAACCTCAAAGACTGAGGAAGATTAAATGTTATAACTCCGTGTCTTAAACTAAATGTAATATACTGAATAATTTCTCCAACCTGTTCTTGCTAGAAAACATGTTCTTGCTAAAAACAGAAAGGATTTAATCAGGGCAGTATCTTCCAGGATGAAACTAAAATTTGGGTGCTTTTATCTCCCCCTCCATACCTAAATTGTAGAGGTTGCTTAAAATCACAAAAGCCTCACAGAGTAGAGTTTTGCAGTAAGAGTGATTTCTTCCAATCTAGCATCTACAGTTGTGGTTGTCCACAGAGAGAAAGGACTTTTCCTTGGCCTTGTCAAACCCTTTGAAGGAAAAAAAGGGAGGCCAGAATAACAAACTCACTTATTCTGCTCAATGAGGATCTGCAACGTATCTGGGTCCTTCAGCACCACTTCGGCATCCAGACTGAAGTAATATTCACAAACAGGGTCTTGTCGACACAGGTCTCTAGAAGGACATGGAAGCAGAAAGATGAGGACAGGGTTCACTCCAGAGCAAGAGCAAAGGCTTGATATTGTTCAAAGGTGATCTACTGAAACATGCCTTGATCACATCCTGTCTGGATTATTGTCATGAGTTCTGTGTGGGGCTGTCCTTGCAAACTGCTCAGAAACTTCAGTGGGTCCAAAATGCTGGGGTCAGAGTGTGAACTGAGGACATATGACTCCCATGCTGCAATAACTTTACTGGCTACCTGTTCCTTGTTGTGTGCCTTCAAGTCATTTCTGACTTATGGCAACCCTAAAGCAAACCTATCATGGCAAAATTTGTTCAGAGAGAGTTTGCCTTTGCTTCTCTGAGCCTGAGACAGTGTGACTTGCTCAAGGCCACCAGGGTGTTTTCAATGCCTGAGTGTTGCTGGCAAACCTCAGAACATTTTCCTTCCTTACATGCCCATGTTCCGAGCGTCAGCATTTTCCACATGATCCTCCGGTCCGACCACTTTGACCCAGCGATATTCCTCTCTGTGTTGGTTCACAAATGCATTCACCTGGGAGAGGTGGTGCTCTTCCTGCACACAGAGCAGAAGAAGGTAAGTTATACCTGAGTAATCACAACTGGCCCAGCCAAACAGTCATATGTATTAGTTGGCCTTGTTTGTGTGAGTGTCTGTGCCTTGAAGTCGCCTGTCAACTTATGGTGACCCCATAAATTTCATAGGGTTTTCACAGGCAAGAATTCTTCAGAGGTGGTTTTGCCAGTTCTTTTCTCTGAAATCTAGCCTATTATTATTATTAGTCTCCTATCCAATTACTAACCAGAGCTAACCCTGCTTAGCTTCCAAGATCAGATGGGATCTATGCCATTAGGATATTTAGGTTGAAGCAGCCTTATAAAAGTCTGCCTCACATGTCCCAAATTGCTGTACAGAAAACTTGGCAACCCTGATCATGGTACCCACGTGATTGTGGATGAACAGCTGGATCCGTCTTTTCGGGTAATGGAGCTTCTGAAGCCTTTCGAAGAACTGGCTGAGGAATGGGGTGGGCTGCTCAATGAAGATGCCGATGAGAACCAGGGGTAATGTATCCTCCTGAAAGCCAGGCAAGAAGGATGCAAAGGAAAACATGCAAAGAGCACTGCTGGGACACATTGTAATGATCATCTAGCCTGGGACTAGTTTCTGAAGAATGGATGGATAGAAGTTTACAGAAAGCCGGTAAGAACATGTAACTCTAGGGATAAATATAGGAAGCCTAAAACTTTCTTGCTGTAACAGCTTCACTGGCTACTGGGCTGTTTCCTGGCAGAATTAAAAAAACTGGGTATGATAGCCGAGAAAGTTCCAGGGGACTGTCAACACCATAGCCCAAAGGGGGTCACTCAATTATCTCCCCTGGATCGTGTACCTTTCCTAGTCCTTGCATTCTCTTCCTTATGGCCTTGTCTTGTGTAGTATTAGTCCTTACCTTCAGGTTCTTCAGACTCTTCAAGCCTTCACCACAAATGGTACAGCCTGTCTCAAAGGTCCAGATCTGAGGAATGTAGTTGCCCAGGTAGTTCAGCTGCAACTTTGAGGGGAAAAGATAACCAGATTTTTATTGTTCTTGTTCTTAGAATCCCAGAATCATAGGACCGTAGAGCTGGAAGGGACACCAAGGACCACCTAGCCCAGCACCCCACCAGGCAGGAAGGTATACATTTCTGGAAAGTTGAAACCAAGCTTACCTTAGTTGGCCCGTTGCCATGAATCAGAACTGGGAGCGTGTCAAATGCTAAGTTCCGTGCTCTCACTCGCCCATTTTCAAATTTCAGAACCACTTCATCTTTAAAATATATATTTTTCATATTATTATTATTATTATTCAAAAACTGTGACATTTCTTTATTTCTTTTTATCTAAGCATCTCAGAGCAAAGTCCTTGTCTAAAATTAGAACTACTAAAGCATGTATGTGTGCATGCGCCTTCAAGCTACCTGTTGACTTAAGGCAACCCCATTAATTTCAAAGGGTTTTCTTGAAGTAAGGACTCCTCAGAGGTAGTTTTGCCAGTTCCTTCCTCTGAAATATAGCCTACAGCACCCGGTATTAATTGGCAGTCTCCCTTCCAAGGATTAACTCAGGCTGACCCTTCTTAGTTTCCAAGATCAGAGAGGATCTGGTGCCTTTAGGGTATTAGGTCCACCTCTGATCTAATGAGTAAACAACTGTAATTCATATTATTAATTCAGTAAGATTTTAAAATTGGACGTCACTACTCAGGATCCAAATGCCCTATGACTTCTCACATGGCATCCACCTTACTGAAACTAGCCTCGGCTAAAGGCGGGGTATAAATAAAACATTATTATTATTATTATCATTATCATTATCATTATTATTTATTACTACCCCTCTCCTTTCCCAGATTCTCACCTAGAGCACCATTGAGGTTTTGGAAGATCCGACACCTGTGGTCCAAAGTTATATTGATGCTTTCCTACAGAATAGGAAGGAAAAAGAAGCATTCTTATTTTAAGGGGTGTTTCCTATTAGAAGATTGAAAAGTCTTTTCCTTTATAAAGACTGAATAAAATGTCAAAATCATATGGTGGGGAGTGGGCCCATCCTAAAGACCAAAATGTGTGCATCATGTAATTTATTAATGTGAATATGCTAATTTTGCAGAGAAATACATGACTAAGCTAACTAAAATCAATAACTTTCTTTGGCCTTTAGGCAGAACACAAACGTGTTAATAAATATTTCCTGACTGTCAGCCCTACTTGTCATGAATCTCAACTGATTTTGAAAACTTGGCAACACTAGCTCTCAATAGTATAAAAGTCCTGGCACTTTAATGCTGCTACCTTGGCTTCACAGCAACAATGACCAGAAATAAACATAGCTTTTTCACACCCTATATTTACCCGCTTTTCAGGATCCAAGAAGACTTTAGTATAAAACAGCTGGTCACTAGCACTGTCAGGGCCCTCCCAATCTGCCACTAGCTTGCTGAGAAATGGAGCATAACCAATGAACCCTGTAGAAAGAGAGAATCAACACTCCATTGGTTAAAAAAGAAACCTAAATGCAACTCTTCTCAACAGTTGTTTCAATATGAAAACTTGTTTAATTGTGTTTAAACTTTTGTTATCAGGTTTTTTTTTTAAATCTTGTTTTGTTTTAGCATTTCCATAATTTCCCTTGGGTTTTACGTCAGGAGAAAAGCAGGTTGTATACAAAACAAAATCAGATCAAATAAACGTCTCAGGATTCACCGTTACTTTCTGCCAAAGGCTCCAAAATCACAAGAGATAAAGATGGTAGCCCACAATATCCATATTCCATCCCTGTTCCATTTTTCTTTTTACAAATGCTCCGTATTTATTTCTTTTAAGATTGAGCCTTCCTTTCCAGACCTCCTCAAAACCAAACGCTCTTCTTCCCCTTCTTACCTCCAGATCCAAGGAACCGTTTCCCTTCTCGGACCTGAGGGTACTTGGCTTCCAACCTCCGGTCCGGGTAAATGAGCGTCTCAGATGAAAAGACAACTTTGGACTTGGCCTGTTTGAATTTCTTCAGGAGTTCTGCAGACCCTGATGCAAATATAACATCGTAGCTGCAATGGGGAGAAGAGAAATAGTGAGAAAAAAGAAAGAGAGATGAATTCAAGGATGGGCTGGATGATGATGACTTTTATTTATACCCTGTCTTTCCCCAAAATTAGGACCTATGGCAGGTTACAATACAGGTTGAAGGGGCAGGCCAATTCTCTGCTGCCCCAGAAGGTAGGACCAAGTCTAATGGTTTGCAATTATAAGGAGAGCAGAAAGGTGATGTTTAGAAGGAACTTCTTGACAGTGAGAACAGTTTGACAACAGAAACAATTCCCTAGGGAGGTGGCAAGGTCTCCTTCTCTTGAGATTTTCCAAAACAGGCTGGACAGCTCCTTTCTAGGGAGCCTGCACTGAGTAGGGGGTTGGACTCCATGGTCTCTGGGGACCCCTTCTAACTCTGTGGCTCTGTGACTCTTTGCAGCATGCAGAGAGCTTGGCAACTCCCTTCTCCATTCCATGTACCTCTCTGTGAAGAGGATAATCAAATCCTCCTTGTCTGCATATTCTTCCAAAGCTGATTTCAAGAGACGGATCTTCTGTCCACCTCCTGCCATTTTCTTATCATCTTCACCATGCCATGCCTCACCTAGTCCTAGGACCTGGAATGTTAAAACAGATTTATAGTAAAACCTTTGAGGCATTCCATTTCAGTAGGTCAGTTTTTGTGTATTTCAAACTAACCTGAAGATAGCTCCAAGTCATCATAAAACTGCATGGCCAATGTAACTATGGCTGCAGCTGCACTGCAGAATTAATACAGTTTTGACATGGCTTTAACTGCCACTGCTCCAACTTGTGGAATACTGGGATTTGTAGTTAGTTGTGCCACCAGAGCTCTCTAACAGAGAAGGCTAAATATCTCACATCCCAGAATTCCATAGCACTGAGCTATGGCAGTTCAAGATGTTTCAAACTGCATTATTTCTGCAGTGTGGATGCAACCTATGATGACAGAGCTCTGTCTAATTATGACAGCCACCCAAATCTATTTTTTCAGCTTGGTAGTGTCCAAAGTGAAAGGTTTCTGAGGCACTACAGATCAGGAAATGCTAGGGAATGATGTCTGTAGCGCTATCCCGGCAAAATGTTGAGAACAGGAAGATGGAGACACCATTCCAGGTCCTGCCACAGCCACTTATATCAATGGACTGCATGAGCAGAACAGCGCTGCAGATGTCATTTCCTAGCACCCTGATCTCCAGCACCTTAGAAACCCTTCAGTTGGGGTGCAGCACTTGCCACTTCATTTCCATAGACAAAGGATTTTGATTTTGAATTGGCATTCTCACTCACAACTGACTTATAGCGGTCTGTCCCTGGCTTTCCACTCTGCCCAATGCATCTGAGGAAGTAGACTCAAGTCTATGAAAGCTGATGCTGCCAACTTCTTTCTCTCAGTTAGTCTCAAAGGTGCTACAAGGTAGCTTTACAAGGTAGCTTTTGGTGGATCAACTTGATGACTGTAAATGTGAATCCCTAGCAGTTATAAGATTGTAAGTGCAGCGTATGACTGCTGAATGGAATGCAGTTGTAATACAGATGCACTCATAATCAGACCTTCTATGAGCATCACCTTAATGTCGTAGTTGAAGAACTGAGCAGATCTTCGGAATCGTCTGAAGCCTTCGGTCTCTTTCGTGGCCACAGTGAGAACCAATAAATTATCTAGGTAATGGAGAAAGCAGAAAGAAAATCAGGATACAAGTCTCCCACTGAGGACAACCTCTGTTTCCTCTGAGGACAAGCTTGTTTTGGGGTCTATCTACACTGTAGAAACAATGCAGTTTGACACTACTTTAACTGCCACAGCTCCATCCTACAAAATCCTGGGATTTGTAGTTTTGTGAGGCACTAGCACTCTTTGGCAGAGAAGGCTAAAGATCTTGTTAAACTACAAAACTAAGGATTCCATAAGATGGAGCTACAGCACTTAAAGTGATGTCAAAACTGCATTGTTTCTAAAGTATAGATGGACCCTGAGTGAGTTTGGGCCTCTCTCTTTCTCAAGCTTTCTGCCTGACCTACCTTACAGGGCTGTTGCTGTGAAAATAAAACTAGAGAAGATAGCCATGTATGCCATCTTAGATGAAAGATGAGATATAAATGCAAATACATGATAAAATAAAATAAGAATTATTGGAAACATCAAGACATTCTCAGCAAACGCTCTGGCCAAAGTGAACCCAAACAAAAACAGGATGCTGAAAAAGTCAAAATAACCGAGATCTAAAACTTATCCATCCATTTCAGTGCCAAGCCTTGCTTCTCAACCTGGATTGAAAAAGAAGGGGGAAAAAACAACATTTGGCAGTGGTTTCATAAAGATAAATATCTCAATCAAGGGCTTCCTCTCAGCCGTACGCCACTTTTTACGCCTTCTTGGCCTTCGCACAGGTGTAATGGACCGGAGATTTTGGCACAGTGTCAGAACATGATGGGGCTGTGTTTTGTCTTGTGTCTTGCTCTTTAAAGTTTCTAGCAAGCATTTCTGAGTTCCAGATGTCCTGTGAACTGTAAAATATAAAACAGCTCAGGTCTGCCACAACTTTTTCCCTTTTTCCTGTCCACTTGGAAGGGGAAAATAAAGAGGGAATCCGAAACACCGAAACCTTGGTTCCATTCTTGCTCGATGGCCTATTAAAAAAACACCACAATCCTGCACTGATGTATCGTCATTATTTACTGGACCATATTTTTCTATGAAGTCCTTTTAAAACTTCACTAACAAGGGAAATGGTGGCCCTCCAGATGTTTTTTGAGTGCAATCCTCATAATCTCTCACCACTGGCTATCCCATACCTTCCAAGTGTCCCAGTTTGACAAAAACTGTTCCGATAAATCCTTCAAATCGCATGTGGCTGGACTGCACTCTATTTAATCCAAATGAGTATTTTAATTGTGTAGACAAGCCCCAGGCTGCCTTGGAAGGCAGTTGGTTTCCTTTGCCGGAGGCCTGTAAGCAGAGATTCATAGCCTATTCGTCGGGAATGCTTTTGATCATTCTTACATTGAGTGCAAGGGAAGGGTTGGATTAGATGGCCTCTAAAGCCCATTCTGTGATTTTACTACTCTCATACAAATGTGGGGAAACTGTGGTTCTCCAGCTGTTAGTGAACTACTTTTCCCAGCATGCCTCACCCTCAGCCATATTGGAAGGAGCTTATGGGATGCAGAGTCTGGCCATTTCTGGCTGGTCCCTAGCCCTGTTCGAGGAGCTGACTTTACACATTGGAGCTGGAGGGGAGAGACAGAGAGACTCTTTCAAACCGGTCCCTTTGACATATGTTGGGAACAACCTATGGCAAAACAGGAGCCATAAGAGACAGTGGTAGAAAAGAATCTGGGAAACTTTCACAGTTATTATATTCCCCCTCCATGCTCCTTAAAAGCTAGAGTTGGCTTTCACATTCCCAGACGCTCCAATTATACAGTAACTGGCTGTTTCCAGCATTCAATGCACTCAAACATTAAAATCCTCTTCCTCTCAAACACCACGTTAGGGCCTCTCAAGGTCTTGAAAATATGTTCAGATGTAGCAGGGAATAACATCTGGTGCATCCCTTGTGAGGTCTCAGTGACACTAGACATGCCAAGCTGGACAAGAAGAAAAATGCAGCTGCCTTGGATTTCGTGATGTGTTCACGCATTAAGATGCTGTGATATGTGAGTGTCCCAGATATAAATGACTGCCCAGAAAATGGCAAAGCCCTGAAAACATTTCCTTTTGAAAAATAATTTTGGAATGAAGCATTTACACTCTGCTTAAGGGACGTTGGAGACTTGCTCTAAATGCAGCAGCGGCAGCTCCAGGGTTGAGATGAGCGGATGGACAGATGGGAGAGTATCATATTTCCCAGGCGAAAGAAAGAAAGTTTCACTGTGTAAAGTGCCAAAGTTCCTGAAATCTGAGGAAAAGGCAGCTGAGACAAGTCGCAGTCCATGCACGCAATTTTTAAATTATTTCCCCCCAAAGGTCTTTGAAATTCTGTTCCACTGGGAAGGAGACTGGCAGGATGGCATGGGCCATTATTCAAAAGTGGACTCTATGCTATTTTTTCCAAAAATGTACAAAATGCATAACAATACGACTTGCTTGTGTTCCTCTCCCTCCTGGCCAAAAACCAGAAGTCTCTTCCAAGTCTACGTGCAGACCGTGATTTCAAATAGGGTAGGAATGGGTGCTTTGGTTGAATGCTCCCTGCTGCCACAT
The DNA here is from genome assembly GCA_026167975.1 of Phrynosoma blainvillii. Lineage (NCBI taxonomy): Eukaryota > Metazoa > Chordata > Lepidosauria > Squamata > Phrynosomatidae > Phrynosoma > Phrynosoma blainvillii. The sequence goes on from JANUYF010000015.1 coordinate 8,606,141, forward strand.
CAGACATGTGCGGACACATCGCTGTCTGAATCCAACACCTCCTGACTAGAATTCTTTTTCTTCCTGAAGTATGCCCAAGTTGAAATTTAACCCCCTCCGGCTTTGTTTGCCACCCAGCAGACTATTTTTCTTTTCCTCTGGGTGCACCGATTATTTTAAAATATTTTCCTATTGAGATGCCAAGTCTAAATTCTTTCACGCAGAAGCCAGGATGAAAAGAGGCAACAAGGACCCCTTTGTAAATATTTCCATTAGAAGACTAGGGAAAAAGGTGGGTTTTGACTGCTACACCTCTCAGATGAGATCACTAGGGCAACCTACCTGAAAACACCCTTTAACGTGGCACAGCTACCGAGTCGGTTCTGTACTTTTAGCAAAACACAGATTAATTTTTGGTACAGGAACACATCTTGCAAGGATGTGTGCGAGCATTTTTTGCAGGAGAGAGGACAACTGTAGAATCCTAGAGCTGGAAGAGACCTCAAAAGGGCTATCTAGTCCAACCCCATGCCATACAGGAATACACAACCCAAGCACCTCCAAAAGATACCCATCTAACCTCTGTTGGAAGTCCATCACCCTCTGAGACAGTCTATTCCACCATTAAATAGCTCTTACAATAAAAAAAGGTCTTCCTAATGTTTACGTGGGATCTCTTTTGTCATAATCTGAATCCATTGCTTCACATTCTGGACTCTGAAGCAGCAGAAAAGAAGCTAGTTCCATCTTCTACATGATATCCCTTCAGATATTTAAAGATAACTATCATGTGAGCTGGTATAGTGCAGTTATTTTGAGCACTAGATTATGGGTGCATCTATACTACAGAAATAATGCATTCTGGTACCAATTTAAGTGCTCTATGGAATCCCAAGAATCTGTAGTTTCACAAGATCTTTAGAGTTCTTTGCCAAAAAGTGCTGTCTGAGTTTCCTCACAAAACTACAAATCTTAGGATTCTGTAGGATGGAGCCATGACAGTTGAAGCAGTTTCCAGTCTTGCATTATTTTGATAGTGTAGGTGCACCCAATACTCCAGGGACCATGGTTTGAATCCCCAGGAACTTTTGCACTTTACTCTAGTCACACTCTCTCAGCTTCAGGGAAAGGCCATGGGCAAACCTCCTCTGAACAAATCTTGCCAAGAAAACCCTAGGATTGGTTTGCCTTGTTGTTGTTGTTGTTGTTGTTGTGTGCCTTCAATTCATTTCCAACTTATGGCGACTCTAAGGCGAATCTATTCTTAGGTTTTCTTGGCAAGATATGCTCAGAGGAGGTTTGCCCATGGCCTTCTCCTGAGGCTGAGAGAGTGTGACTGAGTGGGAATTGATCTCCAGAGTCCTAGTCCAATACTCAAACCACTACACCATGCATAAGTCAGAAATCATTTGAAGATATACAACATGCACCATAGATCTTAAAGAGAACTTACCTCCAAAGAAACCTGCCAGAGGTTTTCAGAAGCTGGGAACTGAGAGATAAATGCAGAGAGTTGTTCCAGGATAACTACACCAGAGTGAAAAGGCTTGTGCAAGAGAGTGTCAGGACATTTTTTAAAGTATTAAATGGATTTTCTTCCCATCAGCTTACCTTTCTGTTGCTTGGCACCGTTGTTCTCTGGGGGCATCAGGAAAAGCAGCACCAGCATCAGCATGATCTGGAAGTGGGAAAACATTGTCAGAGCTGATCTTAACTTCCTCAGTTGCTAAATTTGCTTTTTTGGAGAGACGAGGAGAGGCAGCTGGGATACAGCCCTCCAAAAGACCCAAGTCCCTCCCCAGCCGGCCTGGGGATGCTGTGCCACGCAATACGCACGCCCCTGAAAAGGCGGGCACCTCTTCCATCTCCACCTTCTCTCCAGCCCACCTCCCAAATTCAAGCCTTGCCTCTTGGAAGGAATCCAGCATCCAAAATCTGAGACTGTCTTCAGCAGTGCAAAGGCGAGGGGAGCCATAAACTGTAGAAAAAAGAAAGATATCACATTAGTTCTAATATTTTTTCTTGGTTTAAAAAAAGCACTTTTAAATTCTGCTGTTTTATATATACACGCACACAAATATATATAATATATAAAATAATATAAACACAGACATATGCAAATATATGTACACACACACACACGTTGTTGTTGTTTACCTTCAAGTCATTTCTGACTTATGGCAGAGGGGGTTTGCCATGGCCATCCTCTGAGGCTGAGAAAGTGTAACTTGCCCAAGGTCACCCAGTGGGATTTCATGCTTGAGTGGGAATCGAACCCTGGTCTTCAGAATCAGAGACCAGCGCTCAAACCAGTACACCATGCTGGCTTCCATATATATATATATATATATATATGCATGTGTGTGTGTGTGTGTCAGAGAGAGAGATATTATACATTTATTTATAAACATACATCTACATAGCTATATCTCTGTTTCCTTTATTTATATGCTGCCTTTCTCCCAAGCTGGGACCCAAGCCAGCTTCCTTAATAACTTATTAAAAACATTTACAAAAAAAAAAAGTTTTTAAACCAATTTAAAAAACACCACCTTAAATCTGCTATTGAGGAGGAAGCTGACACTTTGCAGATGCTCAGAGGCACTCTGTCTGTCCTTAGGAGGGGGGAAATTCTCTTATTCAAGAGGGAGCAGGCACTTTGCAGATGCTCAGAGAGAATGTTTCCATTTTAAGAAAATCTGCTATTGAGGAAGGAGCAGACACTCTGCAGATGCTCAGAGGCACTCTTCCCTTAGGAAAAAACATATTAAGTATGTTGGCTATTTGCTGTAATAAATGAACTGATCCTCTGGTTAAGGAGACAGCAGGCACTCTGCAGATGCTCAGAGACACCTTGCCCTTAAAACTATTTCTCCTTCTAGTGAGAGAGCTGGCACAAAAAGCGCCTATTCCCTCCCTCCTTCCTCAGCCAGGGCCGCCCTTCTTCCGCGGGCGGGGAAGGGGTTATCAACGCCGCCGTCGCCGTCACAAAAGAGATCCCATCATCCACCGCCGGAGGGAGCGGGGCGTCCCCTAGCTTTAGGCCGCCGCCCCTCCCAGGAAAACCCGGTGGAGGCGGGCCTCATTGTCAGCCGAGGCTTGTTGTGAGGCGGCGCTGACGACTAGGCCGCGGACGAAGCCGGGGACTCGCGTAGTCGCGCTGGCCGGAGGGGATGAGGTAGCGCCCGGCTTGGCGGCCGGGGCCGTCCCGCTCAACGCTTCCACCTCCAGCGCCGTTTTGGTTTTCATCCCTCCACCCCGATGTGGCTCCAGCAGCGGCTGAAGGGGCTCCCGGGCCTGTTGTCCAGCAGTTGGGCCCGTCGCCTGGTGGCCCTCCTGGGCTTCCTCCTCTTGGCCTATTGGTACCTTGGAGGGGGGCCTTGGCCAAGGCTGTTGGCATGGAGGCCTGGGCAAACCTCAGGAGCCATGGCTGGCGTGTGCGTACAGGCCGAAACCAAGGCCTGGCATGTCTTGGAGGAGCAAGGAGAAGCCAGGCTATTGCAAGGCAAGCACCGGGCGGCCACCGCTGACCACTCGCCTCCAGCCTTGGTAGGCAATGGCTACTTGGTCCTGGACGTGGCCTCCAACCGGCTCTGGGTGGCCACTGGCGGCGGGCACCCACCGGTCACTCCGGCGCATGCTACTGAATACTTGGCATTGGCGCAACTCCGGTCCCCAGTTAACGCCGTCGCCGAGGCGGCCGCCTCAGCCGTGATGCTGAAGGATGGGGCTCTCCGGTCAGTCCGGTGCTTCCAAACGGGGCCTTTGGATAACGGGTGTGTCACCGTCCGAGAAGAAGTGTTGGCGCACCGCGGCCGTCCGCACCTCTACCTGCAGCGCGTGGCCGTGGTCAACCCTACTGACCGCTTGGTGGCCTTTGAGGTCTCCGGTCCAGCATCCGGAGGCTCCAGCAATGGAAAGTTCATCACTAGCATGGAGAAAGCGGGTGAGCGGCAGTTCTTCCTCTCCTCCGGTCAGGTGCTCCAGCCGGAAGGCAAGAAAGTGGTCTTGGTGGTAGTGGCTGCCGCCAAGAAGCTGGTCAACCGGGTTCAAGTGGCACCCAAATCGCAGTTCGAGGAGACGCTGTTGTCGGTGGTCCACACCTCAGAGCCTATCGAGGTTTCTCGCCTGGAGGAGACCTTCGGGAAGCTCCGGGAAGCGGCCAAGAAGGAGATGCAGGAGGTCATGAGGATGCGGACGGAGGATTTGGTCCAGGAGCACCGCCAAGCCTGGGCCGATCTGTTCATTTCGGGTGAGGGGTTTGACACGAAACCAGAAACCACACTGGCCAACAATGTGTGATCTATCTCTGGCAGGGTGCATACTGGAGAGGGACTTCTAGCTGAGATCTTGTTGCACCTTTGAGACTATGGTCCAAAATACTCGGCAGAAATAATCCAGTTTGAGACCGCTTTAACTGCCCTGGCTCAGTGCTAGGGAATTCGGGAAACTATAGATTTGCGAGACATTGAGCCTTCTCTGTCAGAGAGCTCTGATGCCACAATAACTTACAATTTCCAGGATTCCCTGGCATTGACACAGGGCAGTTAAAGCGGTCTCAAACTGGATTATTTCTGCAGTAGTCATGTTAATCTGGAAAATCACTATGGAAAGGGGTCTTGCAGCACCTTTGTGATTAATTGAAAGAAAGAAGCTGGGAGCATGAGCTTTTGTAGACTGCGCCTCCTTCCTCAGAGGTATATTAAACATTTAGGCTCAAGGCTACAAAAGCTTGTGCTCCTTTCTTTCAGTTAGTCTCAAAGCTGCTACAAGATCCCTGTTTTATTCCAGCATTATTGCCTTTCCCTGTACTGACAGCTTAAAGGTGTCTCTGAGCATGCATATCATGCTTTCCATTGATTATTGCAGCACATACCACACATTGGGGCATCATTAGCAAAGTTTCTGTGTCCTAGGAAGATATCAACCTGTTGTTCAGGCCCCGTGACTTTGTGTTTTGCTGTGTTTCAGGGTTGGTCGAAGTACAGCCTTGGAGACGCACATGATCTCCAAGGTTCTTTATTTCAGTCCTGCCTCTCTTGGAAGTTTCCAGGAGTGGCAGGTCACCTTTTAAAAGACGTCTGCCTTTGCACTTGTTGCTATGTGCCTTTCAGGCATTTCTGATTTTCGACAACCCTGAGAGGAACTAGTCATGAAGTTTCCATGGTGAGATTTATTCGGAGGAGGTTTGTCATGGCCTCCATCTGAGGCTGAGAGGGTGTGACTTGCCCAAAGTCACCCACTGAGTTTTCATGGCTGACCAGAGGGTTGAATCCTGGTCATCCAGAGTCCTACTGCACCACACTGTCTATTGCTTTGTTATTTTATGCATTCAGTGCACTTTTCTCTTAGGGATTTCTAGGCCAGATTTATTAATTTCAAGAAGGTTTGCCATTGCCTTCCTCTGAGGCTGTGTGACTTATCCAAGGTCACTCAGTGTGTTTTCATGGCAGAATGAAGATTTGTGCGCACAAACATGGGTTCACACAAACATTATTACAAATATTGTATAAAATTACCTTCAGGCTATGTGCATCAGGTCTGTATAAAGCATAATTGAATTTTGTGTTTAGACTTGAGTCCCATCTCCATGAAATCTCATTATGTACGTATATGAAAATAAAGGTATTCCACACACCCCCAACAAATCTGAAATCCAATACACTTCTGGTCTCAAGCATCTCAGGTAAGAGCTATGGCTCTGGAGACCAGGGTTAAAATCCCAGCTCGGCCATGGAAACCCATGGGTGACCTTGGCCAGGTCACACTCTCCCAGCCTCAGAGGAAGTGAAATCCCCTCTCAACAAATGTTGCCAAGAAAACCCAGTGATAAGTTTGCCTTAGGGTCACACAAGTCGGAAACGACTTGAAGGCACACAACAACAGCAAGAGCTTAAATACCTTAAAGCTACCAGATCCATCTTGGAAGCTAAGCAGGGTCAGTGCTGGTTAGTGCTTAGATGGGAGACTACCAGTGAATACCAAGTGCTGTAGGCTATGCTCCTGAGACAAAACCACCTCTGAGAATTCTGTGCCTGAGAAAACTCTTTGAAACTCATGGGATTACTGTAACTTGACAGGCAACTTGAAGGCATGAATACACATTTGTTCACAGGGCCAGGAAAAGCCTTCTCAACCGTTTGTTGTATATTTCAGGAGTCGAGATGCGGAAGATCACCGACGCCCACACCCCTTCTAGCGACACCGTCAATATGACCCTGTATTATGTCCTGTCCACCACCTCGTCGCCTCTTCTCGACCCCCTCATCGGCAGTGAGGAACGGGAGCGGATGGAAGCTACCTTGAACTACGCTGACCACTGCTTCAGCGGCCACGCTACCATGCATGCTGAGAACCTATGGCCTGGCCAGCTCTCAACAGTGCCTCAGATCCTCCAGCTCTCCAACCTGTGGAAGCTGACCCTCCAGAAGCGGGGCTGCAAGGGGCTGGTGGCCACGGGGGCCCACGGTGTCATGCAGGGGATGATGCTGAGCTTCGGCGGACTACAGTTCACTGAGAACCACCTCCAGTTCCAGTCAGACCCCAACGTGCTCCACAACAGCTATGCCCTGCGGGGCATCCATTACAACAAAGACTTAATCAATTTGGCCGTTCTGCTGGACGCTGAGGGCAAGCCCTTCCTCCACGTCTCGGTCAAGTTCCAGGAGAAGCCAGTCAAGCTCTACGCTTGCGAGGGCGGCTGCACCAATGACCCAGTGGAGCTGACATCGGAGCTTCATGGACACACTTTCCCTGTCATGGTGACACAGCCCATCACGCCTCTGCTGTACATCTCCACAGACTTGGTCCACCTACAGGACCTGAGGCACACGCTGCATCTCAAGGCCATCTTGGCTCACGAGGAGCACATGGCCAAGCAGTACCCAGGCCTACCCTTCCTCTTCTGGTTCAGCGTCGCCTCCCTCATCACCCTTTTCCACTTGTTCCTCTTCAAACTCATTTACAACGAGTACTGTGGGCCGGGAGCAAAGCCTCTCTTCCGGAGTAAGGTGTAGCCCGGCCTGGTTTTGGATGCCTGAGAACGTGACGAACTCTCCTTTTTCTATCCTCTCCCTTCTTTCCACCATCCTGGAGGTCAAAAAGGCCCTGTGTAGGAGCTCTGAATGTCTTGTCGATAAGTGGTATATGTGCGTACACAAGTGTGAATTAATAATGTGTGTGTGTGTGCACGCAAAGGTTGTCTTTGTAGGAGGCAAAGACAACTTTGGGCATTGGGAAAACTCTGCAAGGAAAGAATAGCCCATAAATAAAAATGTTTTCACACAGACTGTTTTGTCCTATAACAGGGTGGGTGAATGAGCCTTAATGCATTTTTCTGTCCCTGAGGAGCACACCTGGACTTAAAACACCTCCAGGATAATGGGTTGTGTGATACTGCAGTTGTGACCTTGCTGCTTTGTAGTGACAGGGCCTGTGTTAGGAGGAGTGAGGTAGAATTACAGTCACTTGCTGGGTACAGAGAGAGGCAGAGGTACCCTAAAAAGATTGCAGAGGGGTAGCTCCTTGTATAGTCACCATTTTTGGAAGCTCTGCTAACCCCTCTTGGAGGTAAGAAAGCTAGCAATGAATTAATACTAGAACCTCCATAGAGTACTTTGCATGGTGAGCTAAAGGAGACACTGCCCTGGTTCTTTCTAGTCCCAAAGGGAAAACGGCTCTCAGGTCAAGTGTTGACAGTCTTGTGATGACTGAATAAACCCAGAACTGGAAGGCATAGGAATGAAGGGAAGGTTCCAGGTTGGTTAGCCTCCTTTCTCTCCAGAGAAGGGAAGAGAGAGAACCTGAAATGAAGAAGAGTTGCAGTGTGATCCAGTGTGGGATCTTAAAGTTTGCACATTCCACAGAGCTTCCCTGTAGCTGAAGCTGTGGCCATTAGATCGGCTTGGGAGGGGAATGTAGCCTATTTGCGCTGAAGAGTAGATACTGGGGTAAAAACGGGGAAAGAAGGTGAGAGTGGATCTGAGGCAGAGTAGATGCTCTTTCCAGATTTAATTGGATTAGTAAATGATGTGTCAGAGGCAGAGGGTTATAGTGTCATACTACTGGAATCCTAGAACTCTTTTCTCTCCATGCTCTCAATTTGTTTCTATGTATTTCCTCTTTCTTTCATGCTTCTGGGAGACACAGCTGCCTTTTTTGCTTCATGTTCCATGACGATTGTGGTTAAGAGCAGTCATGACAACCAGCTCCCTGGAAAGTTGCTGGCTGCAGGGCCAAATTCAGGGCTAAAGCTGGACTGTCCAAGGGAACGTGTGTCCATGGCTGGATGTGGCAACTCCATGGTCAGTCACAGGAGATGGACATCACTGTGAGAACTCCACATCCCTGCCAAAGATGCTTCCTTGCATGTGGACATTGAGATGGGCAATCAGAATGATTGGGGAAGGGATGAGGGTGAGGCCTTGCTCTGAAAGCTGGAAACATTTGTGTGTTGGACTACAACCCTCCCAAACCTATGCCAACTGGAGGATTCTGGGACTTGTAGTCCAAACAAAGGAGCATCTCCTCACTCTGCCCACCCTTAGGAAAGCAGAGGAGCTTACTTTCCTACAAGGATTCCACATAGGTTTTTTTATTATAATTGTTATTTTAAGTCTATTGCAAAAATGTCTAATTTGAAAGCTGAGAGCTGTTTGCTGGTTTGCGACACATTTGCCGCAGCATGGCTGAATTCAAAGAGAGTCCCGTCGAAAGACCCACAGGGACATAGCAGGTCCACTTTTGAGAGGAGTAGTATGGAAGAAATACTGCAAACTGAAAGAAATATCTCTTCTGAGCAAGCAAATGAGTAACCTCCTTCCCTTTTCTCTCCTGTTTCTCTCCAATGCTTTGCATAAAACAAAACCTCTGGGGAGAAAGCGCCTTTTTCAGCATACCCTTTTGTGCCTTGTCAAGAAGGGGGAGGTGGAAATGCTTGTGGTTCTTCACTAATCTGTACTCACAATTGTGTGTGTGTGCCCACTAATCTATACTCACAATTGTCTGTATGTGTCTCTCTGTCTCCGTTCCCCCCCACTTTAAAATTCTATTCCTCTTAACTTCTGTCGGCTTCCATTTAAAATCTACTCTCTTTGGTGCACAAATACTTGAAAATCACATCTTGGCTTTTTGGTTTTGGTTTTGGTTTTGCCGTTGGAGGAAACGAATAAGTACTTATCCACCCCATTTTTGGTCTTAGTCTAATCACACTGCAAAGGTAATTGAATGTTTCCTCATTTCTTGTGTGTCTTTTTAATTTATTATAAGTGAATTTGGGATGCCGACTTTTCAAGACTGCGACGTTCCTTTGCAAGCGAATTACGGCCAGCTGAGAATGTAACCTGTATAGATCTCAACCCTTAATCCACTGCTGGTAATGAGGTTTCTCAGCCTTTTTTGTGAGCACAGTATACACAAAAAAGTCAACTTTTATGAACATGAACAGTAGGCAGGGAGGAACTGATCTGTTTGTTTTTGCTCCCAGTCTCTTTCGTTGTCCTCTTTTCTGAGGTCCTAAGACTGCACAGATTGAGGTCCTAAGAGGCACAGACTTTTCTGGTGATTTGATAATGATTGTTGTGATTATTTTAAAATACCAAAGGTTTGGGTTGGTTTGGGTTTTTTAAAAAAATAATAATAAATTGTTTCTCAAATCTACATTTATCTTGTTCTTGTGTTCTTTTTCTGTCTCATTGCAATAAGTCATCTGCTCTCTCCTTCTGTCGTTGTTATTTGGCTTCAGGTTGACTCTGACTTACTTATGGCAACTCTATCACAAGATTTTCTCAGCAAGATTTATTCAGAGGAGGCTTTCCATTGCCTTCTTCAGAAGCTGAGAAAGTGTGACTTGTCCAAAAGATCACCCCCCAGTGGGTTCCTGTGGCAGAGTGGGATTTGAACCCTGGTCTCATCAAATTCTAATCCAACACTCAAACCTCTACACCAGTGATTCCCAAACTCTAATTCTCCAGGTGTTTTGGATCTTAGCTCCCAGAATCCTCAGCCATCTTGACCAATAGTCTGGGATTCTGGGAGCTGAAGTCCAAAAGATCTGGAAGGCCAGAGTTTGGGAATCACTGCTTTACACTGTACTGGCTCTCAAGATTTCTTCAGAGGGGACTTCCTGTGAGGGTGAGAGAGTGTGACTCACCCCAAGGTCAGAGGAGAGTTGCCATGGTCTTCCTCTGAGGCTGAGAGAGCGTGACTTACTCAGGTTCATGGAGCAGAGTCTTGCCCTTCACAGTCAGCTCAAGCAAAAGGAAACTGCTTCAGCCTTTCCTAGTTTGTGTTATCATTATTATTATTATTATTATTATTATTATTACCCGCCCTTTTCCCAAAACTGGGACTCAGGGCAGCTCACAACATTAAAAAACAGTACAATTAAAAGCATACAAATAACTTTTGCTATCATAGACATACCTTGACATTGTGACATTGCTTGGCCAGATGCGTACCAGCTTTCGCCTCCAAAATGTTGGAGCTGTTGTCCAAGGCCCCAGTTGTTCATCAAAACCCTAGAAGATGAAGACAGCTTATATTTCCCTTATCTGGAATTCAGAAATCCAAAATCTACCCAAATCCAAAACTTTTTTCCTGGGCGGCTGAGAGAATGACACCTTTGCTTTCTGATGGTACAATGTATGCAACCTTTGTTCCATGCACAAAATTCTTTAAAACATTGTGTATAATGCACATATAGGCTATGCACATAAGGTGTATAGGAAACATCGGTGAATTTCATGTTTAGGCTTGAGTCCCATCTCTAAGATCTTTCATTATATAGATGGCAAATATTCCCAAATCTGACAAAATCCAAAATCTGGAACACTTCTGGTCCTGAGCATTTCGGGTAAGGGAGACTCAGCCAGTATTAGATGGTCTGTGACTGCTTAATGCTAGCAAAGATGGAACCCTTAAGGTGTCAGTGGCTACATCTCCCATTGCCCCTAGCCCCTGGGATGATGGGTGCTATAGTCCAATGGCTAGGGGAGTGAGGTCTTTTAAATGAAAAGTTTAATCATGAAATTGCCTTGCCTCATTACTTCCACAAAGAAGGAATTTACAGTCCGTCCAATGAGTAAGAGTTGGATGCCTGGCTGTTAGTTGTCTAATTCCATGGCAAATTATAATCCAGATTCCTTTCCCATTTAAACTGGACACCTCATCTACTCTCCGCTTATCCCTATCAACACTACTATCTTTCCGGTGGACTACTGCACCAACAGGGGGTCAGACTACATGATCCTTGGGGGTACCACCGATCCAACCCTACAATTCCTCATTCAATGGGATTCTTCAAAGGGGGAGAATTGCTCCTTTTGTGCGTCAGAAATCAAAGAGCTGCTGGAGAGATTTCCATGGCCTTTTCAATTGGGTGCTTTGGACCGAGTCGATGGCACGGACAAGTAGCCGATGTGCCTTTATTTCCTCATCTTCGATCAAAGGGAAGCCCAATTCGAGCCAAGAAGAAAAGAAAGTAGCCCAGATCTTGGAAGAAAGGGATTCATCTTGGAGAACCTTCTCAAACTGCAGGTAAGTATTAGGAAGGAATGCCAAAGTTTTATGTATTTATGGAAGGAAGGAAGGAAGGAAGGAAGGAAGGAAGGAAGGAAGGAAGGAAGGAAAAATTTGAGAGCAAAAATGGATCCCAAAGTCCTGGGAAAAGAGAGAACATATTGGATAGAAGATAATATATTGGTCGGAGGTATTGTATTTCCTTTTCTCCTATAGAAGAAAATTCTGCAATTTGTCCTCCCAACCAGCTTCAGTCAAATCAGACTTATTATTAATTTTAAAATATCAATGTTTGATGAAATGGGGAGTCTATAAAAAAAAACTTTACTATTCCACATCATTTTTCTCATGACAAAAACAAGCCAAGGAATCTGGGTTCCATATAGAAAATGTATAGAAAATTTTGTCTGGTTTGTATCATGTAACCCAGATTCTTTGGTTTTGTTTCTATTCACTGAATTTCAGGAGATCTTTTAAAAAGCAATGTGTCCTTGAACCCACTGAGAAATTTTAAATTTCATCTATTAATTGAAATTTTGCATCGGCGGAGACGCACCTGACAGATTGGAGGATGAGATTGGAACGAGACGGGGGAAAATGGCGCCAAGGAATCATTTTAATTTGCAATAATTTGCTCTGTGTTTGTCTTCCTTTTCCTAATTTGTCTGTAGTTTAGAGTTTTAAAGGGTAAATTAAATTTAAATCAGTTAAATAACAGAAAGAAAGGTAAGAGGTGGGATAGGGGGTCGATGAAAGGAATAGATACTGCAAAAGCCAAGGAGCTTTTGTCCTCTCAATTCAGAAATAATTTGAGATGTTTCAGATGCATTGTGTTAATTTGTATTGTCGTTGTGTGCACACACAAAAATGCAAAGAAACAGAAAATGTAATCTCTAGGAAGAAAAGGATCTCTCACAGATAAATATTCCATTTTCTTTTAAAGCATCTACATTAAATTATTTTGATTAAAATGGCTTCCAGTTCATTTGGGGAGTGTGTTCCACTTCATATCAAAACCAAGAATACAAGCTTAGATTCAACACCTTTTTGCTAAGAATAACACAAGGTATATAAATAAAATGAAGTGGGAAAAGATATTTTCATCAACTGACAGATCATTCTGTCAAATCCATCTGTACATTTTAAAATCTCTGACGCTCCCGGATATCAAACCGTTAAACACAGTTATTAGAGGCTTTTAGTCTTAAGAGGGATCACAAGGGTTGAATTCTTCTATCAATACATAATGAAAGCAAAAATACAGTGATGTAATAATAATAATAATAATAATAATAATAATAATGCACTGTTTTAAGGTCTTGAATTTGCAAGACCCGAACAGAGGAGTTGATAACTGGGAATCGTGGAGGTCTTTCATTCATAGAGTTACTGTATTTGAAGTCAATTTGACTGCAAACAATAACATTTTTTTTTAAAGATAAGGATGTAGAGTTTTGAAAAATATATTTCCAAGCTCATTGATAAGGAGAGAGGCTATATCTTGCATTGCTGGTTTGAGGGTTAGAGTCAACATCATGGTCTACATTTTGTAACTTTATGAATGAGTTTGCAAGACCTGAGCAAGGCTGTGGATGATCGGGTGACTTGAGGGGGGTCTCTCTTTGTTAGGGTCTCCATAAGTCAAAGTTGACTTGACAGCAGTTAACAACAAGAAGAAGGATTCTACATTTCACAAATGCAACAAAACCCTGTTAGTGAATTGCAACTAAGTTGTGCGTCCGGCAAGAGTGTTCCAAGGTGCATCGGATGCTTCCGACTTGAGTCAATAACTTCTGTTGTGCTCCATCATTTCCTAGCCAGGGTCATGGTGTGTATCTGGAGTATCCGATGTGTATCATGGCCCATTGGGCACATCATGCACAACAGATACTCATATGTTCTAACATCATGGCAGCCACTAAGTCTATGATTCTCAAACTCTGGCCTTCCAGATGTTTTGGACTCCAGTTCCCAGAAGCCTCTGCCATCTTAGCCAATAGTCTTGGATTCTGGGAGCTGAGGTCCAAAAACAACTGGAAGCCCAGAGTCTGGGAACCACTGAACATGGAGGTTGTGAAATGACTCAGTGTAATTCCCACCAAAGACTCTGAAGCACACAACATTAGAAGTGCTCTCCATGTACCCAGTGTAGTTTACTCCAGAGTAACTGCACATCGGTTACAGGCAGCCATTTTTACTCCTAGGAGGATGCAATGGTCATCCCTGTCTTATTATTCCATGTACAAAGGGATCTTGTCGCATCTTTGACACTAACTGTGTAAAAGCAGTTGTAGCATGGCAGCTACAACGAACATCTGAATCTACTCTAGAGGGAAAGCCAAGCAAAGGTAACTCACTTAAGTGATTCCTCTCTATCTTCTCCAGGTGTTCTTCTCATTGCAGTCCCAGCAAGACAGTGAGACGGATTCTGGTGGTCTGTGCCATCTCCTTGTTCACCCTGATAGGGAATATTTCCCTCGATTTAAGCAAGACTCTGCAATCCTGGAGGAATGCTAAGGATGCTCTCGGAGGCTTACCATCATGTCAAGATCTTCTGGTTGTCCCATTGATAGGTCTTCTCCAAGATGAAAAAATGTGGAGTGATGGAGAAGATGAAGGCTTGGAGAACAACCTTGGGTCAGAACCTAAGTTAGAGAAGCTGTCCATTTCCTGTGAAGAATCTTGGGAGAGGATCCACCATACAAACTGGCACTGTAAAGAAAGCCAAGATTTTGGGTGTCATGTTTTCATCAAGAAGTTAAAGGAGAGGTGGAACACCACACCAAGAAGGGAGAAGGGCCTAGTGCGGTCGGAGATGATTTCAGAACTTCTGGAGATGTTTGGAAGTTCTGACGAAGACCTCAAAGCAATGAGATCCAATCCAGATTGGGTCCATGTGGCGTCTCTCAGGCTCCTCCTCCGAATCCAAGGAGCCATGTTGAAATCCCAAGGAATTTCCCCATCATCTGAAGATATTCAAGCACTGTGGCTTCAGGTGTCCAGCTTCTCCAACCCATACTCCATTTTTGTGTCGGAAGGCCTTCAAGAATGTTGCATGGAGAAGAACCTCAATTTTTCCATCCCCCAATATCAAAGCATCCCTCTCGTCTTCAACCAACGTTCCTTGAGGGATTTGGATTCCCTCCAGAGCTGTTTGCTGGAGAAAAGTCGCAAGCAACTCAAGAAGAAATCCAGAGATGTTCTTTCTTTGGTGAGTCTCAAGCTCACCTTGTTGGCCATTGCTGCTCTCATCTACCCAGTCGTGGTGGTGTCCTTCAAAGAGATGACAGACTGGATCCAGAACTATGCCCAAAGTCTCAAGGAACGGACAGAGGACATGAAGCGGGAAAGACACTTGGCCGAGGACCTCTTGCACCAAATGTTGCCCAAATCAGTGGCCAAACAACTGAGGAAACACAAGAACGTGGAGGCAGAAAATTATGACCAGGTAGAGTCAGGGAGGCGTAATGGTTTGTGTGTTGGACATCAGGGTTCGATTCCTATCTCATCCATGAAACCCACTGGATGACCTTGGGCAAGTCACACACTCTCATCCTCAGGAGAAGGCCATGGCAAAACTCCTCAGAACAAATCTTACTAAGAAAACCCCACGATAGGTTCATCATAAGTCGCAAACGACTTGAAGGCATACAACAACCACAGCAAAGCCCCAGGAAACCCATGATAGATCCACCTTAGGATTGCCATATGTCAGAAATGACTTGAAGGCACACAACAACAACAATCACAACAAAGCCCCAAGAAACCTATGATAGGTCCACTTTAGGGTCGCCATAAGACAGAAACAACTTGAAGGCACACAACAACAACAACAACATCTCACCAGCAATGGAAAGAGAAATCAAGATCCTGAAATACTAGAAGACTTCCTTCTTCCCAATGGATTCCTTTTCAGAAACAACAGTCTTGTAGCAACTGGAAGACTAGCATGTTGGGTTCAAGATCTCATGAACTGCAATTAATAAAACCTTGAAATGTAGTTTTTGCTAAAATCCCTCCCCAGATTCTAACTAGGAAATAGCACACACAATGCATCTCTTTTATGCACTATCGCCCCTAAATCAAAGTCCGCACATGTTGCTATAATTATGATCCTCTCCTCACAGACTGGATGCTCTGCTGTTGACGTCTGGTTCATGGGGGAAAGTCTGGATCCACCCTGTACTCTTATTTTATGTTTCCTAAGAGGTGTCATTACTAAAATAAAGCCCTATAATTGGAATAATTAGATAGAGATGGTATGGACTTCAAGGGGTTTGGGATGCAAGATGAAACAACGAGGCAGAGAAGGCTCAAAACCATCTGGAAACAATTAGATGGTGACCCTTGGATATTTGGAAACAAAGGAAATGAAGCAATAATCATTATCATCATCATCGTCACCATAAGGCAAAAATGTGCACAACTACATGAACAATTATTATTATTATTATTATTATTATTGCAGTTGTATGTCTCTCTGTGTGTATATCAACCCCATGAATCTCATAGGATTCTCTTAGGCAAGAAATCAACTGGTTTTGCCAGTTTGTGTGCCTTCGAGTCCTTCCCAACTTATGGCAACCTTAAGGCTTTCGTGGGGTTTTCTTGGCAAGATTTCTTCAAAGGAGGTTTGCCATTGCTTCCCTTGTGGCTGAGAGTGTGTGACTTGCCCAAGGTCACCCAGTGGGTTTCATGGCCGAGCTGGGAATCGAACCTTGCTCTCCAGAGTCCAACACTGAAACCACTTGCCATGCTCCTTCCTCTGAAATACAACCTATAGAACCTGGTATGAAAGTGGTATGAAAGTCACAACCATTGTGTGGGGTGAAAGAGACCATAAAGGGTGCAACATAGATTGTGACCCACCTCAGCTGGCATTGAGGGGACGGTCATCCCATCTGCTTCCCTCTCTGCTTAGGTGACCATCTTCTTCTCGGACATCGTGGGCTTCACGGCCATTTCTGCGTCCTGCACCCCCTTGCAAGTGGTGGAGATGCTCAACAACCTCTACGTCTGCTTCGACACCCGGATCGAATCCTACGACGTCTACAAGGTCAGCAGCCATTCGTCCAGTTTGGACAGACCAAATGGTGGTGGTGGGAAGCCATGCTGGAACTTGGAATGGCATGTTGGTATGTCTTCGTGTCTTTGGCCCACTGGGTGTCAAGCAATGACAAATGGAGAATGAGAGCAGAAAACAAAATAAACTCTATGGTGATATTATTGGACTCTATCTCCCATTATTCCTTGCAATTGCCTGGGTTGGTTAGGGCTGCTGGGCATTGCGATCCAGCAATATCTGGAAGGCTGCAATTAGTTAGAGAGAGGAATTACTTAAAAGTAACTTATTATTGTTGTATGTCTCCAAGTCATTTCCAATTTATAGCAACTGTAGTCCAACAAGTAACTTCCCCCAGGCATTGCAAATACAGGTTGGGTCTCTCTTATTTGAAATGCAGAAGTGTTTTGGATTTCAAGATTTTGGAATATTTGCATGTACCAAAATGAGATCTTTTGGAGATGGGAGCCAAGCTGCAACAGAAAATTCATATATGCTTCCTACACACCTTGTACACATAGACTGAAGGTTCTGTAATTTGTACACAATATTTTAAATAATTTTGGGCATGCAACAAAGTTTCTGTATGCTGAACCACCAGCAAGCAAAGGCGTCACTCTCTCAGCCATCCATAATTTTGGAATATGTTGAATTTTGGAATTCCAGATAAGGGAAACTCAACCTGTAAACTGTGGCACGAGAGAAATCCAAGTCTTTGCGAATTTGAAAAAATGTTAATTCCAACACTCATATTTCCTCTTCCACCTTTCCTTCTTTGTTCCAACAGGTAGAAACCATTGGGGATGCCTACATGGTGGTGAGCGGATTGCCGGAGAGGAACGGCTCCAAACACGCTGACGAAATTGCCAAAATGGCCTTGGATTTGGTGGCCGCCGTCCGGCAAGTCGTAATTCCCCACATGCCAGCCAGAAAACTCGAGTTACGGGCCGGTATTCACACAGGTGAGTCAATGCACAGGTAAGGAGGGCTGGATAAGCAATACAAACCAATGGGCAGAGAAGGGCAGTGATGGCCATCACCTTGAGCTTGCTTGGACCAGCAGCTGCTGCCATTTTTGATCAATAATTTTGCAGGAGATCCATAACTCTAAACATTTATTCCTTATTGTATCAATTCCTCATTCTATCACTCTTTCCTCTAGCATTGCCAAGGCTGCAGATGTGGCTCACAGCCCTGTTTTATCCTCGCAACACTCCTGCGAGGTAGGCCAGGTTGCAATTGTCGCCCAACTCTGGCTGCGGCCACACTGCAGAGATAAAGCAGTTTGACACCACTTCCCATGTCATGGCTCCATGCTTTGGTGTTCTGGGGTTTGTAGTTTTGTGAGCTATGTAGTTTTGTGCTTCACTCAACGACAAATCTCAGAATTCCCTAGCATTGAGCCATAGTTGTTAATACGGTGTCAATGTGCTTTATTTCTGCAGTGTGGATGCAGCCTCACTGCTCAGGGAGAACCTGAAGCTAGGTCTCAAGCAGAGATTGGGGCTTGTTGAACTCTATGTCCCATCAGCCTTTGGCAGCCCATCCAGTGGTGCAGCACGATGGGAGCAAGAGTTTGTGAATGCATGCAAGGCTGAGTGTTTCCCACTTCTGCCCTAACACTGTCTCTTAAATGATGATGATGATGATGATGATGATGATGATGATGAGAGGGAGGAGGAGGAGAAGGAGAAGAAGCCAGCATGGTGCAGTGGTTTGAGCACTGGACTAGGACTCTGGAGACCAGGATTCAAATCTCAGCTCAGCCATGGAAACCCGCTGGGTCACCTTGGGCAAGTCACACACTCTCAGCCTCACAGGATGGAAATGGCAAACCCTCTCTGAACAAATCTTGCCAAGAAAACCCCTTAGGGTTGCCATAAGTTGAAAACGGCTTGAAGGCACACAATGACGACAACAAAAATGATGATGATGATGATGATGATGATGATGATGATGCAACACTGTCTCTCCAATAAGTTTTCATCCAAATGCACTCCTCCTTTGTCTTCCTCAGTCAAAGCCATTGCAGAGTGCAGAAAAGTAACCTTTTTGCAGGGGAGCTATGTCTCCCAGAAATCCCCCCAACCGTTATGTGACCTGCATCTTCCTTTTTCAGGTCCTTGCGTGGCCGGCGTGGTTGGACACAAAATGCCAAGGTATTGCCTTTTTGGGGACACGGTCAACACAGCCTCTCGGATGGAGTCCACCAGTTTGCGTGAGTGGCTATCACAAACATGACAGGCACAACCCAGTTAAAGCAAAGCCTTTTGCAAAGAAAATCCTTTTTGCAAAGTCTCCATCATAAGAAAAGTGGTGAAGAGGAAAAGCAGATCATCTCTGATACAAATTGTATTATTATTATTATTATTATTATTATTATTATTATTATTTCTTACCTGCCTCTCTCCATGGGTTGGGAAGCTTGCAAGTGGTCTCTAGCAAGTTCAAAACATTATTGTGTCCTTATGCAATGTTTACCTGACCTTTGGGGTGCATCTACACTGTAGAAATAATGCAGTTTTGACCCCACTTTAAGTGCAGCAGCCATTACTATTATTATTATTAATAATAATATCCCACCTTCCTCCTGGTGCAGGGACTCAAGGCGGCTAACAAAATTTAAAACAGCATAAACATTATGAAACATTTAAAATACAAAGTTTTAAAAAAACCCAAACAATTCAAACAATCAAACGTCTCATCCTATGGAAACCTGGGATTTGTGGTTTTGCAAGGTCTTGCGCTTTCTCTGGCCATGCGTGCAGGTGCCTCGCCAAACTATAAATCCCAGGTTTCCGTAGGATGGAGCCAAGACAGTTAATGTGGGTACGCAGTGTTATGACGGTGTCTTGTGTGCAAGGGATCTTAATAGTCACATTGTTTTTGGTTGGAATTTCTTGCAGCTCTCTCTGTGCACCAGCAGATGGTGCAGGAAGAGTGCTGAAAATTTGGTGCATGTAATTGTCAATTAATGCATTTTTAATCGATGTTCAGCTCAGAAAATACACATCAGTTCCGCCACATACCTTGCGCTGCTCGAAGATGATGCCTACGACATCGAGCTCAGAGGAGAGATCGAAGTGAAGGTAACTTGTCCTGTTTTCTGGTGTTTTTAATTTAGTGAAATATTGTGTACAGAACTGAATCCTAGAGTTGGGAAGGGAAGGGAGCCCCAAGGGTCATCTAATCCAAACCCATTCTGCCATGCAAGCATAGACAAGTAAAGCACTCCTGAGAGATATCCATCCAACCTCTAAAGATCTCCAAAGATGGAGAGTCCGCCAAACAACTCTTACAGTCAAGACATTTTTCCTAATAGTTTGTTTTCCACTCCATTAAATGCATCTGAGGAAGTAGACTGAAGTCTAGGAAAGCTCATGCTGCCAACTTCTTTATTTCAGTTAGCCTCAAAGGTGCTACAAGATCTCTCCCCATTCCTAATATTTTGGTGGCATCGCTTCTCTTGCAATTGGGAATGGTTTGAAGTGATTGATGATTTAATATAAGTTTAGGCTGCATCCGCACTGCATAAATAACCCAGTTTGGCGCTGTTTCAACTGCTCTGGCTCAATGCTATGGCATCCTGGGAGCTGTAGTTTTGAGCGACTACAAATCTCAGGATTCCATAGCATGCAGCCATAGCGGTTGAAGCCATGTCAAACTGGATTGTTTCTGCAATGGGGATGCAGCCTTTGTCTTTGAAAGTTGTTGAAATGAATGTGTAAAGAGTTGCGAGAAAGGTGCACATTTTGTTCTTTGCAGCTTTCTGCTAACTAAGGGACATGACAGCTATCCTGTTGAATTTCTGCCTGCAACTTGAAAAGCCCAAGGCAGCCTTCTAGTGAAATGTGCTCAGACGGATCCACCTTGTCTCAGCCGAATATTTTGGATCCTGACTTCTCCTTTCCTTCTGTACAGGGGAAAGGGAAAATGCAGACCTATTGGCTCCTTGGCAACAAGAACTACAGCATCCAAAATGACAGTTTGGTGTGTCACTGGAACCCGGGACTGTCTCAGAAAAAGAAAAGAGAACCAAGCTTTGCCTCTATGCAACAAGTAAGTAGATCAGGAGTTTGGGGTGAGAGTGGGGACAGATCCCATCCCTCTGTGGGCTGTACCCTTAAGGCACCAGATCCTGTCTGATCTTGGAAGCTAATCCAGGCCAGGTTAATATTTTGGATGGGAGACCGCCAACGAATACCAGATGCTGTAGGCTCTCTTTCAGAGGAAGGCACTGGCAAAAACACTTCTGAGGATTCCTTGCCTAAGAAAACTCAGTGATTGAAAATCATGGGGTCAACATAAGTCAGCAGGCGACCCCCCAACAAAAGGAAATTGTTTGCACTTGTCTCTTATGAGCATGCCTTGTCCATGTTCTTCTTGTCCTCAGCACTTTGATGCAAGCACCATGGCTGCACCGGAAAGCAAGAAAATGGCAGGGGCTTCACACGAGGAATGGGCTTTGATGGACCACAGTGGAAGGAGCCTCTTCTTGCCTGGCACTGCGGCCAACAGCAACAGCCAAGAGCAAGGGACCTCCCCTGGTTCCCATGAGAATTCCCTTCATGCATTGGAAACCCCAAAGCCAAGGGAAGAGGAGCGAGTCCCAGACTTGCTGAAACACCCACTACAGAAATGCAACCCAACTTGTGAGCGGCCATCGCTGGAAAAGGCACAACTCCTGCCAGGGTCTGTGGGTGAAGCGTGAATGGGAACACAGTAGGGAAAACAGATTTTCCCATACGCCAGGGTTTCCTGAGGCACTCAAGAGTTTACCTTGGCACCCAAGAATCTCCCATGGCATGGCACCAGAGAGCTCTCCATGGCACCCAAGAGTTTCCTATGGCACCTTAGCATTTCCCACTGCACTCAAGAGTCTCCCTTGACATCCAAGAGTTTCCTGTAGCATGGCACCAAAGACTTTCCTGTGGCAACTAAATGTTCCTCATGGCACCCAAGAGCTTCCCTTGGTACCCAAGAGTTTTCTATTGTACCCAAAGGTTTCCCACAGCACCTAAGAGTCTCCCTTGGCACCAAAGTATTTCCCACGGCACCCAAGAGTCTCCTGTGGCAACTAAATGTTTTCCAAGAGTCTGCCATGGCACCGATTTTGGCATCATAACTACCTAACAAGATTCCAGCCCATATTTCCAAGAGAAAGAAGATGGAGGAGAAGGAGAAAGAAGATGGAGGAGGAGGAGGAAAATTAAAAGGAGAAAGAAGAGGGAAAAGGAGGCAAAGAGATGGAGACAGAAGAGGAGAAGGAGAAGGAGAAAGAGAGAGAAAAAAGGAAGGGAAATGGAAGGAGGAGAAGGAAAAGGAGAAGAAGGAAAAGGAGAAGGAGATGGAGGCAGAGGCAGAGAAAGAAACAGAGGAGAAGGAGAAGAAGGGAAAGAAGGAGAAAGAGGAGAAAGAGAAGGACAAGGAAGGAAAGGAGAAGATGACAGAGGAAAAGGAGACAAAGGAGAAGGAGAAGGAATAATCTCCAGATATCATGCCAAGCCCCTGGAAATAGCTATGTCTTGATGTGCTAGAAATCCAAGGCTGAGGGCAAAGGACCGAGTGGGTTGGATATTTTAATGCTGGCTGTCAACGCTGACAGATCAGGAGGCAGAGTTTCGAAACCTCACACTTTGTGGAAGAGCCGATAAGAGGCTCCGGCTGCTGCAGCGACCCAGGCCTGGAGTCCGGGCAAAGAGAGCTGATATGATAAGTCAATCTGTCACTTCTGTGTTCACGCCTCAACACTTCCAAAAGCTTCCCTCCCATCCTCCTGGTTTTA
Source organism: Phrynosoma blainvillii (assembly GCA_026167975.1). Classification (NCBI taxonomy): domain Eukaryota; kingdom Metazoa; phylum Chordata; class Lepidosauria; order Squamata; family Phrynosomatidae; genus Phrynosoma; species Phrynosoma blainvillii. Next base: position 8,628,484 of record JANUYF010000015.1, read on the forward strand.
ATGCCTCAAAAGCCTAAGTGGCACCAAGCCTTAACCCAGAGCGTACCTGGTTTAGTTCATTTTTGCTTCATTATTTTGGGTATTCCCAACCCATCCAGCAGCTTCCCTTTCAGAAGAGTGCTAAATTTGTTCTAGGTTTTTGGAATTTATATGGGGAATATTTTCAAGCTGTGGCTGGCTGAATCCATGGATAAAGAATCTGTGGATATGGAAGGCCAACTGTACTTGTACCTTTGGGTGGAAGGGATTAGAATTATAACTAATTACTTTAACAACAAATTACTTCTCCAAGATCAGAGAAAGAGAGGTAAAATAGACAGATATCCATCCCAAGGAGTCCTCTCTCTACTTTTAATTTGGACCGGGAACTCTGATGAAACCATGAGGCCTTTCCAAATCCTTTGGTCATGGAGATTCCTCACATAGCATCCTCTCATCTTGGCCTAAGGAGGTTTGTGTCTTCCTGGCACATTGTGGCTCGGTGTTGACGTGTCAGGATTAGCGTCACAAAGCTGTGGCATCCTCATTCCCTTCTTCCAAGTGAGAACATGGTCCTAACAATGGTGCCCCCCATGACTGGTGTCGTCATTGAGGCATCCCAAGAATGGTGGCAATGCAAAAGGAAGGGAGGAAGGAAGGAAGGGAAGGGGGACCCACACGCTTTCTCCCCGTGGGGAACATCCGCTTGGGACATCCATGCGCACCAGGCATGTGGGCCTCAAGAACCGCAGCCATGCCAGGGATGCCAAGCGGTGGCTCTTTCCGGTTGTCTTCCCTGATCTGGTCAGATCATGTTGGCATTGTTTTAACTGGATGGGAAAGAGGAGGGGAAAGTGAGAAGAAGAGACAGAAAGAGGAGGAAGAAGAGAAGGGAAAGAGAGAGAGGAGCTTATGGCACACCCTAAAGAAGCATTTTACCTCTTCTGGCTTCAGTCTTTGATCTTGGATACAGCCAGATGTTATCAGACATAATTTGCCACCAATTCTGCCGCCATGCCACCGGCCAAATTCAGCCCTGCTTGACGCCACACTCAGTCGGTACTTTTTCGGAAATGGAAGTTTTCCAACTTGAGAAACTGGCCGGCTGAGCGGTCTTTGGATCCGGGCTACATTCGGCCGGTGGCATCGTGGCAGAATCAGCAGCAAATTATGTCTGATAATATCCAGTTGTATCCCCGATCAAGGATTGAAGCGGGAAGAGGTAAAACACCTCTTTAGGGCGTGTGATAAGCTCCAGAGAAAGGAAAGGAGAAAAAGAGAAAGAATGGATGTCATCATACAAGGACGGGTGTCTTTGTCCCATCCAGAAAGCGCAATTGAACGTGATCGTGCAAAAGGCTTTCTCACTACATCGCGCTGATCCCATGAATGTCCCATCAATGAAGTGGAATTGTATTACTGGGATCTTCCGATAATACAAAATTAGGGGAAATGAGGGGACTATTCCACTTCATTCACAAGACATTCACGAGATCTGCACGATTCAGCGAGAAAGCCCTTTGCGCAATAAGTATGGGACAGGGATGGGAGATGTGATAATGTCCAAGAAGAGAAAGAAAGGAAGGGAGAAAAGAGGAGGGAGAGAAAGAGAAAAGGGGGGAAAATGAAGGAAAGAAGGAATATTGAAGGGAAGAGGCTGTAAATAAGTCAGTTTAGGAGATAAGTGGAGAGGAAGGAAGGAGAAAAAATAAAGGAGAGGAAGGAAGGTGGAGAAAGAGAGAGAAAGGAAGAAAAGAGGACAATCCCAAAATAGACTTTTCCTTTCCCTGCCAAATTCCCAGCTTTTATTTTTCTCACCACCAGACATGACCTCACCACTCAGCCACTGCACTCTGCCACTAAAAGACGCTATAAATATAAATATTTCCCCATATCTTGCCCCTTTGTTGGTCAATAACCCGAACAGAACGGCGCCCGCCGTTCCCCTATCTTAACAAATTCCTTGACCGGTCGAATTAAGAGCTTCGGCCTTATGGACATGCCGACCTCCCACCTTTCTGCCGCTTGCAGTTGCAAAGTAGTTTGACCAACTTCCAAGTCCTCTTTGTCTCGTTTTTTCCCCAGGCTCCTCCCTCTCATCCTCGGAGGAACCCTATTGGTCAATCGCCACTAGGACTCGGTCCCGATTGGCCGTAGGAATTTTTCGAGAGGCACATTCCCGACTCAAGGGTCTCTTTCGAAAACATTGGGTGCCGCAAGGTGTTTTTAGAACAACATGGAGTGGGTAAATCTCTAATTTTAGCTTCCCTTCTGGAGAAAACCAAGCAACACCTTCTGGAAATAGAATATGATGATCCTGCTCTCGATTATGCGTATCTTTCCAACAAGTAGACCGAGAAAAGACTCGACAAAAAAAGATGGGGAGCAAATTGTCCCAATGGTCCAAAGGGAAAATCCAAAGAAATGGATTTTGGAGAAGTCTTGAAATACTTTGGTTGTAGTTACGTTGTTGAGTTGTTAAGACATCCTGAGCTTGACCAGGTTAGTTAGGGTTGCCATGAGTCAGAAATGCACACCTTGAAGGCACACAACCCACAACAAAACACAAAGAGAAGCACACGAGGAGTGAATTTTTGCAAGACCTGAGAGCTTAATTTAGCCTTCTCCATCGAGTCCGAACAAAGCCGTTCTCTCTTTGTCTCCGCGTTTCTTGAATTTTGCACAAGAGGCGAATTTGGTTTTTCAAAATTAGCCATGTTCCTTCCAGAGTCGGCCAAGTTTCAAAAGCATTTGCATTAGAGGTCTTTCTCATTCAAGGTTGCACAAAGCCACTCCATGGAAGAGAGAGGCTGCATTTGCAATTTTTTGGAAACGAAAGCCAACCATCGCCTACCTACTTGGCTTTCCTTCCGCTTGCTTTTCTCCATTCTAATAATGAACCAAACTCTTTGGGGGGCTAATGGGCAACCCGCTGCTCCCAGATGTTATAAACTCAGAGGATCACAAAAACAAGGAGGTAAAAAAGGCCCTTGGTTGTGTTCCCTCGGTAAACAGGCATTACTATTGTTGTTGTTATGTGCCTCCAGGACATTTCCAACTTATGGCGACCCTATCCTGGGGCTTTCTTGGCCAGGTTTGTTCAGCTGGGGTTGCCACTGCTTTCCTCTGAGGCTGAGAGAGTGCGACACTCAAGTGGGTTTTGCATGGTTAAGTGGGGATTCGAACCCTGGTCACCCAGAGTACAGGGTCCGAAATACCTGCAATACCTGTCAGCCAAAGAAGAGAAGGGCAGAATAATAATAATTATTATTACATGGCAGAAAAGATCCAAAGTTGTCCTGTTTTCGAATCTAGCAAGCCAAGCTCAGAGATAGCAGTTCTCTCCGGTGTACTGACTCTGAAGATGGAGGCTCTTTTGACGTGACTTGATTTGGTTTTGTTAAGTGCCAAAATGTTGACTTTGGCTGCTTCCAAACTGCAGAATTAATGCATTGAATCGAATCATTGGAAGGTATTCATTGACTTCCAAGGCCTGGAGGGAGGTGCAATTTTGACCTTGGTCTCGGACGGCAAAATATCTTGGGTCAGCCTGACTCTCCAAATTAGGAGACCAGTATGGGTTGGGACATTTCATTCCCCTGCTGCTTTTTTCCTTCCGAGAAAACCCTTGCCCATCCTCCTAGGGGTGCAAAAGGCGGACGTGCCAGGACCCACACGGACGTCGGATGACCACGAGTGCCGATCCAACCTCTCCGGACTTTTTGCTCCTCCATCATCTGACATGAAGAAGGTGGCGACACATCCTCCGGTCTCCCCCTTCACTGGCTTCACACATTTCGGGCCTTATTGGGCCTGATAACCAAAGGCGTCTCCGTAAAAAGAAACCCCAGATTCCTGGATGGCTAGCTAATGAAAGCCGCACATATATGGCACCATTGACCAGACCTTCCTGGGAGCATTTTAAAAGGGAATTAACCATATAAAGACACTGCTGCAACCAAACCCGATCCCCAAGCAAATCCCGTCTAAAAGCCTAAACCATTTTCCATGCACGCCTTTGCATTTCCCTTAAAATTCTCCAGGTTTTGCAAATATTTTAAATGACCTTTTCAAGTTCAGAAGATGCCCAAGAAATGTGAAAGTAGCTTTACTTCCTTCTTGTTTGCCATTTCAGTTACTAAGAGTGATTAAACATTACTGCAATTAAACAAAATACTCTAAATAGTTGTGATGTTATTTAATTCTGCAATAGACCACTGGCATTTAAAAATCATTTGCTAAGTTGTTGCCGTAGTTTATCCAAATCTGGCATATCAAGTGATTTTAAATGGCGGTATTGCAGAATTAAATAACTATACAACTTATCGGTGTTAAGATCATTGCTGCTAATAGATTTTAACAGATTATATTTTTAAACTGTGCTAAACTTAATTCTTGTTTTAAGAAGGGGGGGGTAAGATATATGATTATGTACTGTTATTATGTATTGTATTGGTTTGTTTTAACATGTAAGCCGCTCTGATTACTATTATAGTAGAAAAGCAGGATACAAATAAAAGTTTTATTATTATTTTATTTATTAAGGCATTGAAACAATACAGAGATTATTGCAAATGCGTTATGCCCCTCTGGGAAGGGAAAATGAGGGAATTTAGCAAAAATTGGCTTTAAAGAACAGTTTGCAATACTGAACATTGATGCTCTTGGTTCTGACATCTATGTATTAGGAAACAACGAGATGAAAAGACACAAATTATTGGTAGGGATCAATCCATCCCATGGGATATTTGGATTTATTTTTTAATGGTGCGGCCAGAAGTTACATGAAGAGAGAGGTCACAGTCCAACGTTTATTGCAATGGCGCTGCATTTACAGATGCAAAAATTAAACCGATTGCAATGGCGCTGGATTTACAGTTGCAAAAAACGAAATGAAATTAGCAATACATGTAGGAGGGTTTGTCCAGACAAGGCTGGCTGGAAGAAGAATCTCCTAGAAAAGATTTGGATTGAAAGATTATTAAATTTGCAATTAGATCAGAATGAGAAGGGATAGAGGTCCTGAATCTGGGAGGCAGTACAATAAATATGATTGATCGATCGATCGATCGATTTCATTTCCTTGCCACCTTTCTTCCAGAAAGGGACCTGAAGCGACTCACGAATTAAAACTTTACAAGGAGGATTGATAAAACAATTAAAAAATAGCCTTGCTAAAACAATAGAAAGTTACGTGAGACACGCAAAAGTTTAAACACATACATAGAGCACACACTCCATATAAAAGCCTTCCTGACAACGATTAGATAGATAGACCTTCAAGTTATTTCCTATCATGGGGTTTTCTTTTGGCAAGATTGGTTCAGAGGAGACTTGCCATTGCCTTCCCTGAGGCTGAGAGAGTGTGACTTGAGACGTTTTTTAAAAAGTGGCGTGGCTAGAACTTTCACAAAGAGAGGTTGCAGTCCAGCACTGATTGCAACAGCACCGGCTTTACATTTGCAAAAAATTAAAATAAAATTAGCAATTCACGTAGGAGTGCTTGTCCTTTCGCCTTAACTAAAGGCTAAAGGCTGGTTCTCTTCTTTTCTGCCTCTAACATTTGCAACGGCTAAATACCAGGGCATGCATTGCCTCTGCCTGAAGTGGTCTTTTGCAGACCCCATTAAACGCAGAGCTGTCGCCCGGCCTAAAAATAGCTGGAGGCGGAATGAGAAAAAGGCCATCAGTTCCAGGAGTTGCACAAAGAGTTTTGAACCCGGTGCAACAGGGACACATTGAGCAACCCAGACTCTGCAATGTTTTAACAAGCTCTGGACAGGTTCTTCCATGTCAGTGGGACGGTGAATCCGCCTCTGGTTTTAGTTCTCCAAGTCCGGTCCAAGTTTTTGAACCCGTTTGATGGGAGATAGAGTTCAGCACCATGGAGAACGCCTTTAAACCCTGGAATAGAGTAAAACCTAGGGCCCATTCCTTACTCCTAGGCATCATGAGGATTCCCAAGAGTCACTTACAGGGGAAGTCAAACAGCCAATAGATCCCAAAGGCACCAGATCTCAGAAGCTAAGCAGGGCTAGTCCTGGTTAGAACTTGGATGGGAGACCATCAAGGCATCCCAGGTGCTGTGGGTGATATTTCAGAAGACATTTTTATTTAAGTAAGTCTTTTAAAAACCTGCAGGCCTGGTTTCATTGGGAGATGGGGGGGGTTAGTTTTAGATTATTATTATTATTATTATTATTATTAACTCTGTTTTAAATTTTATATTTGTAATTTTTATAATTTTTACAGTTTTAACTGTACTATTTTAATTGTTGTTTTAATACGTTTTATATATGTCGTTAGGCACCTTGGGTCCCACTTTGGGAGAAAGGTCAGTTAAAAATAATAATAATAATAATAATAATAATAATAAACGTCACATTGAGGATGGAGCAAGCTGGATGCAAGCTACAGGAAAAGGGATCCCACTGCAACATTTGGAAGAACTTATAAAATCCTAGAGTTGGAAGAGACCCCAAGGGCCATCCAGTCCAACTCCATCCTGCCATGCAGGAACTCAAAATCAAAGCATCCCCGACAGATGGCCATCCAGCCTCCGTTTAAAGACCTCCAAAGAAGGAGACTTGAAAGGCTGGATGGCCATCTGTCGAGAGTGTTTTGATGCATGGAAGAATAGGGTTGGATTTGATGACCCTTGGGGGTCCCTTCCAACACTAGGATTCTATGATGCCATGAATGGCACTCTGCCCATGCTCTGAGGCACTCCTCCATCCCCATCGCGCGAGCTTAGAGGTGGCCTTCCCAGCAGGAATAGCCACCAGCTTAGACCCAGTTAGCCGGCAAATGTGGGGTAGATGGGAGTTTTACGTCTGCAGCAGACACCCCTTCCTTTATTAATTCAGTGACCCCCTCTTTCAAGTCTCCCCTTTCCCTGGCCATGCATGGCTTTGCTGCCAGATCAAAGGCCCGGTGACGCCATTCGGGGGCATCTGTCAACTCTGGGATTCCTGGCAGGTGCCCAAAGCTGGCATGGAGGCCTGTCTCCAACTCCCACTCCATCCCTTATTACGGCACATTAACATTTCTTGCTTGGGTGCCCAGCTTTCCACCCGCCGGCCCCCAAGAATTGCCAGGTTCAATGCTCAGCATCATGGGGTCACCTTTCGGCTGGTAATTACCCGGCTAAAGTCCCCCGGCGGGTGATTTAAACCTCCTTCTTTGCCCCCTTGGCCTGCCAACACCTGGGGTGCCAGCTTTTGGGCAATTTCAAAGCAAAGAGGCACCATTCGCTTCTGACATCCATCTAAAGCGGGTGCAACTTCATGTCGGAAAAGAGACTGAGCCATTTAAAAATAAAATTCCCTTTTATGCGGATGTGGAACTTCTCCATTCAAGAGCATCTATCTGAATTCAGGGAAGGAAAGAAGGATAAAGGGAAGACGTTAGGGCAACAGTAAGGAGGGCAAATCTATTGGGTTAGGGTATACTGTTAGGATTTAATTCAGACCAGTCTGATGAACCCAGAGCCGTGAGTTTTAGTTTCTCTTCCATCCCAAACCCTCTCCATCCCTAAATAGGACGAAGTTTGCCAATTTTTGGTCAATTCATATCACAAAGATACTGAAAGAAAATGCTCACCCTCTCTAGTGGCACTTCCATAGGCAGAACCCCCCGTGGCGTCACCAGAGGTGCGTGAGGGATGTGGACCACACCAGGGGCACCATCCGAGGGGGATCACACCTGGACAGGTGGCCGGCCACTCGCTATCTGCCTCAAGATCCCCCATCTGCCCCCTTCTGCCAACCAGCAGCTGGCATGGTGGTCCCCTCCGGGTCTGGAAGGGCTATGGACCAAGAATGGCGGCTGCGGTGGCTGGCACATACTCCTCTCCTTCCTCAGAAGAAAGTGCATGGCAAGGCAGTGGAGGGAAGGGAGGGCAAAGTGGGCATTGCTCTGCCAAGCAGCTGGATTGGGACAAGGAGCAGAGAGATGGGCAGGAGGGCAACGGTGGGTAATGAATACCCCTCCCTGGCGACTGCCGGTGCCACGTTTTCTTCCGGTGCCCTCTTTCCTATCCTTTCTCCCCACCAACTATGGGGAACAGAGGACTCAGCACCTGGCACTTTGCTGGGGTGGGATTCGGGGCTAGGCGCCAGGGCATTGGTGACCTCCAAATCCTCTTCCGTGACCCTCCTTTTGCAGCGGAGATGCCCAGACTGGGCACCTTCCCCTTCTCTCTTTGCTCCGGGGACGGAGGCCAGATCTCTTCCTCTGCCAGTGGGTCCCATTCACTGGCGCCGCAGGGTGGCAATCTGCCCAAGGGTGACACCAGAAGTGACCGCACCAGGATGGCACCAATCCCAGTGACGCCACTGGGAGCACACTTTCCCTTTTGCCTCCCTGCATTAGACTTCTTGGCACATGGAAGCATTGGCTCCGAGCGGCACAGGCCGGCGGCACCTTTGGTGCTTAAACCTCGGGTCGGAGGTTGTTCTGGAGTCTTGGGTTTGGGCGCTAGGGATTAGGCTTGTCAGGCCCCTTTTCACACCTTACTGACGTTAATGAAGCCCAGCGGGAGGTTTGGGGTCTGGCGGAGGGGATGGAGAGCTGCCCTTAGAAGGATGAGGTCTGTTGGCTTGGCTGCCAAGATAGTCAAGGGCCGAGTGGCAGCATCAGGCTGAAAACAGATTATGGAAGAGGATGGGTGCAAAATGCATCCCACTTTTAAAAATAAACCTAAATTAATGTTGTGTTGATACTCAACTCATTATGTATGTATATGCAAATACACCAAAATCCAATAAATAAATAAATCCAAAATCCAAAACTTTTCTGGTCCCGAGCATTTCGTCAAGGCAGACTCCATATGCAGTTTAATTTGATTGTAATGTGACTTTTTGTGTGATTCCAACTATACCAGAATCTGCAAAAAAAAAAAAAAAAAAAAAGCAGAGTGTAAATAAAGATGATGATGATCATAGGAATTTTCCCCCCAGGATTCGCACACAGAGCTGGTTCCTGGTTCCCAAGGGAATGGAGATGGACTACAAAGCTTTGGAGATCTTATCATGGATGGTAGCCGCTGTGTGTGTTCGTGTGTGTGTGTTGAATCTGTCACTGGAAAGCCTTTGTGAAATATTAATCTAAGGTTTTGGATGCTAATTTAAGGCCCAAGCATCTGTTCCTAATTAAAGGGCACAGCGTTCGTTTCCTCTTATGCCAACCGGTGTCATAGGGAGCAATGCTGCTTTTTTCATGGCAGAGCAGCTAAGAAAGTCAGAAAGAAATTTTATATTTTAATATCAGTATCATTTAGTTATCATTATTATTATTTTTTTAAAAATGCAATTCATGTTTTAGTTTTATCCTTTTAAAATTCTTGCAAGCCGCCTTGAGTCCCATTTGGGGAGAACGGTGGGCTATAAATCCCATAAATGGAAAATAAAATACCAAGTACAGCCATCATGGTGTCGGGATTTGAGTGTTGGACTATGACCCTGGAGGCCAGAGTTCGAATCCTGACTCAGCCATGGAAACCCACTAGGTGATGTTGGGCAAGCCACACTCTCTCAGCCTCAGAGAAAGGCAAAGGCCAATCTCCACTGAAGAAATCTGGCCAAGGAAACCTCACAATAGGGTCGCTATTAGTTGGAAACAACTTGAAGGCACACAACAGCAACAACAGCAGCAGCAACAATAAGCCAATAGACTGACTGATAGGCACCAGGACCCCAATGTGCAATGGACCCTGGTGCGAATTGGGGCACTCCCTATAGACATCTAGGAAGTGTTGGTGCACAACAGGCGTGCCCAATGCGCATCGGAAATACCTGTTGTGCAACACTCTTACCAGGGCTCTGATGCACAACTACGCATCATGTAGTTTAACATTTCACACCTACCGAATGTGTCCAGTCCTCTTGGATATATTTTGAGGTGTCTAACCCCCCCCCCCCAAAAAATTGTGTGTGTGCTTTTTGCAAAACGCGGCATTTCTCCAAAGAAAACTTCCCTGTGAGCAGACCTGGCTTCATTTTGCTTTCTTTGCTGCCATAATGTGCCATGCAACCCGGGAGTCTAGGATTCGAATCTTAGCCATCGGAACCCAGGGGGGACCTTGGACAAGTCACACTCTCTCAGCCTCGGGGAAGCTCTTTTTGGTCTCCATTTCCTCTTTTCTCTTCCTTTTCACCCCTTCCCTTTATCAACATTTCAACTGTAAGCTCCCAAAGGGCAGAGGCCTCTCATTTTATGTTTTTGCAACACCGGAAAGAACGTACACCGCCACCCAAAATACATGGAATTATAGAAATAACGGACCATGCAACCTTTACAACCCTTCTGCTCCACTTGCTTTCCGCTTACAGCAAAAGTTAAAAAGCCACCATCAAATAACCTTTATAACAACTCTCCTCTCTCAGCATCTTTGGCTGCAAGTGATAAATTGAATATAAAACCAGGTGGATGACTTTCTTCACCTTTATAACAACTCTCCTTTCGCAGCTCCTCCGGCTGCCAAGTGATAAATTGAATATAAAAGGAGGATGATTTGAAATTTAAGAAATCTCTTTGCCGGATTCGCACTGGTGATGGAATACAATTTTCTCCCTTCCTGCGTTTCTCCGCAAGGGATTCATCATTGCTCATTTTTCCTGCTCAGAAGAGCATTTCAAGAAGCATATTATTATTATTTTTGTGCAAGCTAGCCAGGTGGCAAGTGATTTTAACCCAAAGCGACAGGTACAGGTGACCGAAGGCTAGGAAACGGTCAACTTCTCTGGACTAAAAGTGTGCAAAAAGAAGAAAGGAAAATGAAAATCTGGTATCCATGCCAAGTGGGGAAAAAATTGCTCTTTTCTTGTCGCGAGGAGCCAAAAGATGAAGAAGAATAATCCCACCTGCTGAGTGAGATTGAGAGGGAGGGAGGCAGAGAGTTATTCCGACAAAAGGATGGAAATCAGTTTAAACCAATCCTGGAGGATTTTTTTTTTTTTTTTGAGCTCGGAGGAGGGCAGAAGAGAGATATAAAAGCTGCAAGATGAAGCAGGCGTTTCAATTCGCACCCAAGATCAACCCGTTGAAGATGAACCCCAAAATCATTTGCTCCAAGTGGCTGCTGCTTCTCTTGCTCCTGACTCACGAACAAGGGAGAGCCAAGCCAGTCCCAAATGCACAGGTAAGAAAGAGAGGAGCAGACTTTGCAAGGATTTGCAGGGGAGGAACCTTTGGATTTTGCAAGACCTGGGTTTTGCATGGCATTTCTATATTGGGGTGCTAGAGGAACGCAAGGGAGGGCGATCACCCCAGGACTAAGTTGTTAAGTTGGCTGTCAAGTCGACTCTGACTTAGGGCCACCCTGTGAATGAGAGATCTCCAAGTCACCACTCTCTTATCAATGGCCCTGCTCAGGTCTTGCAAACTCAGGGCTTGAGTCTGCCCACCTGCAATGCAGTCGTTTTTCCTCTAGCTTTCCTCCTTTCTTGTTGTTAATGGCTATCAAGTTGACTTTGATTTATGGTGACACTGTGAATGAGAGATCTCCGTTACACTGTTATCGATAGACCTGCTCAGGTCTTGCAAACTCAGAGCAACCTCCATGGCTTCCTTGATTGAGTCTATGCACTCAGGGCATCTTCGGTGGAGTCACCCTGTTATCCACAACCCTGCTCAGGTCTTGCAGACTCAGATGGAGTCTATGAATGTAATGTAATGTAATGAAGCCTCTCTCTCTCTTTTGCAAGACCTGCTTTGCAAGATATTTCAGATGGGGTGCTAGAGGAACATGAGGGGCAACTACCCCAAAACTAAGTTGTTACTAATGGTCATCAAGTTGACTTCAACCTCCGGCCACTCTTTGAATGAGAGACCTCCATGTTACTCTGCTCTCAATGGCCCTGCTCAGGTCTTACAAAGTTAGGGCTTCCTTGATGGAGGCTATCCATTGGTAATGGGCCTCTTCCTCTTTTCCAACTGTTTCCCTCCTTTGCTGTTAATTTGCTGTTAATTGCTGTAAATTGAACTTTGCTGTCGAGTTCAATTTAATTTATGGCCACCCTCTGAATGAGAGACCTTCCAGTCGCCCTGTTCCCAACAGCCCTGCTCAGGTCTTGCAAACTCAGGGCAGCCATTGGGGCTTCCTTGATGAGTCTCTCTTTTCCTTCTGCCTTCATTTGGTATTCGTGGCTGTCAACTTTGACTTATGGTGAGCCTTGGAGGGACCTCCAAGACAACCCATCATCCACAGCTCGGCTCAGGTTAACCACGTCTTTGTTGCTTCTCCCCAAATCTTCAGGCCTTGTCAAAATGGTTAGAGGAGGACCTGGAGCATCCGATGGGGTCCGAGGAAACGGAGTCGGAAGAGGAAGGGGCCGAGGAGGGCACGCTCCCCTGGCCCAGAAGCCTGCAAGAGGGGCTGCCCCTCTCCGAAAGCGCTTTCCAGCGGGTCTTCGGTGACCTCCTGGGTTCTTCCCGGCGGAACAAGGGCAGGAGCAAAAAAGGCCTTTCGAGGAGCTGCTTTGGGGTCAAGCTGGACCGGATCGGGGCCCTGAGTGGGCTGGGATGCTAAGTCTCACCTGGGAACGGTAAGAACCGGGTGGAACAGATATTGCCTTGTCTTTGCAGGGTGATGTCCCCGCAATGACATTTCCTTTTGCAACAAATGCTACTCCCAGAATGAAATTTCCTTTTGTAAAGAGTACCATTCCCAGAATGAAATTTCCTTTTGTAAAGAGTACCATTCCCAGAATGAAATTTCCTTTTGTAAAGAGTACCATTCCCAGAATGAAATTTCCTTTTGTAAAGAGTACCATTCCCAGAATGAAATTTCCTTTTGTAAAGAGTACCATTCCCAGAATGAAATTTCCTTTTGTAAAGAGAACCATTCCCAGAATGAAATTTCCTTTTGTAAAGAGTACCATTCCAAGAATGAAATTTCCTTTTGCAACAAGTACCATTCCCAGAATGAAATTTCCTTTTGTAAAGAGTACCATTCCCAGAATGAAATTTCCTTTTGTAAAGAGTACCATTCCCAGAATGAAATTTCCTTTTGTAAAGAGTACCATTCCCAGAATGAAATTTCCTTTTGTAAAGAGTACCATTCCCAGAATGAAATTTCCTTTTGTAAAGAGTACCATTCCCAGAATGAAATTTCCTTTTGTAAAGAGTACCATTCCAAGAATGAAATTTCCTTTTGTAAAGAGTACCATTCCCAGAATGAAATTTCCTTTTGCAACAAGTACCATTCCAAGAATGAAATTTCCTTTTGTAAAGAGTACCATTCCCAGAATGAAATTTCCTTTTGCAACAAGTACCATTCCCAGAATGAAATTTCCTTTTGTAAAGAGTGCCTTCCCAGAATGAAATTTCCTTTTGTAAAGAGTACAATTCCCAGAATGAAATTTCCATTTGCAGAGAGTGCCACACCAAAACAAAATTTCCTTTTGCAACAAGTGCCATTCCCAAAATGACATTTCCTTTTGCAAAGAGCGCCACTCTGAGAACAAAATTTCACTTCGATATTGGGCAGTTCCTGAATTTGCAGGCCTGAAAAAACTGCTTTAGGAGCCACCAATCATTTCTGGGGATCAGCAGAGTTGAAACTCTGGGACTTTTTCATTAACAGATATAACATCTGACCTCTCCCATCCATTTAGTTACTTCAGGAAACCATTCAGAATAACTTGCAGTGGTTAGAGTACATTTTCCCAGCAGCCCTAAATTTATCTACTCCAATCCATGTTGTAGGGCAATAATAAAGAAAATTATTATTAAATCTGAGTGCAAATTGTAATCCTGAGTGGGCAATCAAGATCTATTAGTCATACAAAAAGTCTTGCTCCATGATGGAAATAAAAACAAAACAATATATCGATATGGTTTGAACCAATTGCCTTTCCATGGAAAGGGAGGAAATGCATACATTCATTTCCAGATTTCTCCATTGTTTTTCCTCTAATTCCACCCCCATAGAGACCATTTCCAGAATATAATGTCCCTTTCTCTCTCTCTGCTTTATCTTCCTCTACAGGACAATACCTCACACTGAATGCATAATCCAGCTGTTAAAAAAAAACAACCAAAACATCCTTGCTCTCCTTCACACCGAGGGACAAATTTTGGAAGGACTATCCCCATTTTCATCCAATTTCTCGTCAGCATGTGATCCATTTATGTGCAAGTGATCTGTCAAATAAACCAGTTTTCATAATTGCTCCACTTTATTTGCAACGCTCCGCTTTGGCTTATTTGGGAAGTGGTTGGGCAGGACAATGAAATACCAACAAGACACACAGACACACAATGACTTGAAGGCACACAAAAAGCAACACCATGGTGTATATAGGATCACAACATTAGACGGCAGTGGCGTACCTAGCAGATTCTCTTCAACAGCCTTTTCCAGGTCTTGCAAAGCTGCTGGCCGGGTGGGAGAAGGAGGGTACATGTTTTCCCCCAGACCCAGAACTTTGACACCCCTTCCCGCCATTGCCCCAGGTGAGATCCCCAATTGATTGTGTCACCTGGTGCCACCTGAAACCCCCACATGCCCCTATGACACCCCTGTTAGATGGATTGAATAATAAGCCTTGCCTTGAGATTGGAAACTAGCAAAGATATTTAATACCCCTCTTTCTTCAGCAGCCTTTTCTGGGTCTTGCAGAGCTAGCTGATGGCCAGGCAGGAGAGGGAGGACACATGCTTTCCCACCTGGCCAAGCAAAGCCATTAGTCCCAAAACTTTGGCACCCCTTCCCTCCATCTGAATGAAGGGTCACCCGGTGCAATCTGCAATCTGCACCCTGTTAGATAGATTGAATAATAAGTGTCGCATTAAGACTGGAGACCAGTAAACCTATTGAATCCCCTCTCTCTCGCTTCCCCATTTGAGGTGTCACCCGGTGCAATCCGCATCCCTCGCACGCCCCTAGTGACACCCCTGTAAGACAGATTGAATAAAAAATGTTGCATTAAGACTGGAAACCAGCAAAGCTATTTAATACCCCTCCTTTCCGGGTCTTGCAGAACCGCTGGGTGGGCGGCAGAGAGAGGATAAGTGTTTTTGGCACCCCTTCTCACCATCGTACTGGGTTAAATCCCCATTTGATGTATCACCCGGTGTGATCCACACCCCATAAGTACCCCTATTGACGCCCTTATTAGATGGACCGAATAAGAAGTGTTGCATTAAGATGGGAAGAAACCAGCAAACCTATTAGCCGAGCAATTACATTTGGCCTTAACAAGGCGTCCCCAAAGTTATTAGGATGTCACCCTCGGTTGTTAAATCCGCACCAGGTGCGTACAAGGCAGTGTGAATTTTTTTTTTTTTTTTGGCAATATGAACTAGAAAAGGAAAAGGAGTCTGAAAGGGTCATGGAGATGGGTTCCCGGTGACACGGCGTAGGCGGGCATCAATTGCCGGGCCATAAATCAACCCTGTGGAGGCGTGAAGTCAGGAAGGAGCTGCCAAGCGATGCTCTTCCAAGGCTTGTGAAGAAGAAATCTCCAGGGAGAGATGCTCAAATGCACAGACAGGTACGGATTTGACAGCCCCATGAATATTGGATGCGGTGGAGAGAGACCTGAACATTTTGAGAACATTTGGGTGGGAAGGCACAGCGTGAGAGCGTTCCTCATTTGCTGCAAGTATAAAGGAGGTATTGGTCCTTCACAGCTAGCTCTAATAATCACAACATTATATATATATATAGTCCTGTTCATCCATCACTGTCACACACAGTGTGAACAACACTATTCCCAAACCGGACGAGATCTAACAAAAAATGATTGAAGACAAATATTTTCATGAATAAAGTATCAGACCTCACCTGGGATCATCAGACAGGATCTGGCTCTTTTAGCATATGTACATATAAGATTTGCTTGTTGCATGCCTTCAAGTCAGTTCTGGCATATGATGACCCTATCCTGGGTTTTTCTTGGCGATATTTGTTCCAAGGAGGTTTGACACTGCCTTCACCTGAGGCTGAGAGAGTGTGACTCGCCCAAGATCACCCAGTGGGTTTTAGGGCCAAGCTGGGAATCGAACCCTGGTCTCCAGAGTCAGCTCCGGCTCTTGGTAGAAATAGAAGTTTACTAAATATATTAAAACATTAAAATGTAGATGCTTGGCTCTTGGCTATTCCATTGCACCAAATGCTTGACTCTTGGTTATTAGGTTGCACTAAATATGTATAAAAATGAAATATATATATGCTTGGCTCTTGGCTATTCCATTGCACCAAATATATATACATAAAATTAAAAATGTAGATACTAAGCTCTTAGCTATTCCATTGCACCAAATGCTTGACTCTTTGTTATTAGGTTGCACCAAATATGTATAAAAATGAAAAATATATATGCTTGGTTTTGGCTCTTTCTCTGGACAGCTCCAGAGACTCTAATGGTTCCATTAAAGCTGGCAGGAAGGTCACACAATTTCCAATATATATATATATATATATATATATATATTTCTCCGCTCTTTGCCCCACTGGTTGGAACCAGTTTCCTTATCGCAGCTCAGTGGTCTTGCCCTCCAAGACCCAGCTGGCTGGAAGCAGTGGGGAGGATGGGACCGACCCCTTTCCTTCCAGAAATGTATAAAAAGAAGGCCACTTTGTCTCCGGAGAAGTTGTCCAAGATCCGGGGGGGAAAGGTGGCAACAAACCCCAGCCTGCCAAAGCCAGAGAAAGCGGTCATCATGAACAACATGGTTCTGCATTGTTGGGCCTCTTTGGTGGCAATGTTCTTGGTTGCGGACCTGGGTTCAAGTCATCCAGTGACAGGGAGTTCCTCAGACCCAGAACTTCAATCCTTAGAGGTAAGGAGGGACGAAAGGAGCTTTGTAGGATGGTTAAGTGTTTCGCTGGTCAAAACACAGTTGTTGTTGTTGTTGGTGGTGGTGTGGCCCATGAAGGCTAGGGCCTAGGTTTTTGAGAGGAGGACTATGTCTCCCTATTCCTGTATGGCAGGGGGGTGAGCTAGATGTTCTCTAAAGGTCCCTTCCGATTTAAAGGGCCAACATCTCCATGTAAAGTTGGCGAAAAGGCCTCACCTGGAGTCAGTGTCAATTGGACCAGACTAGGTCAACAACTCCCATGCTTTGATCTTCAAGGATGCTTCCAAGCATCCTTCACCCATTGGCTACACTGAATGGGGATCATGGGAGCTGCAGTCTATCCACTCTTAACTGACCGAGCTGCCTGAATTCCACTGCTGAGGTGGAGCATGCAATGTCAAGGATGCTGGGAGTTGCAGTCCAAGAACACCTGGAGGGATAGGATTTGTAGACTCTCACCTGGTTCTTCTCGTCTTCCATTTCAGGACCTCCTGGAACGGCTGAAGGAGACATTTGAGTTGGGGGAACTGGGGGTCCCGGATTACGGGGAGGGAGACGTAGAGGCTGACAGCTCTGAACCTGAACCCAAGACCCTTCCTCCTGGTCCGCTCCGACCTCAGCTCCACTTCTCTGAGGCTGAGATAGAGGAGCAATGGAGGAAATTCTTCGCTTCGCCCAAGCGGAGGAGGTATTTTTCAGGGTGCTTTGGAACCAGGCTGGAACGGATCGGGACCCAGACAGGACTCGGGTGCAACTTCTCCAAAGGCCGTAAGTCTTCTTATACCCCCCTGCTCCCTATTACTATTACTATTACTATTACTATTAATTATTTATTCTGCATTTCCCCAATAAACTCAAAATATGTGACCTTGGCTCCCTTCCTCCCTACTTTAGCTCCACAACAACCCTGTGAGGTTGGCTAGAGTGAGAGCAAAAAAGCATCCCTGGCCCTTGAGCTACCTGTGAATTTGAACCTGGATCTCCTAACTCCCAAGGACCCGTCCACACTGTACAGTTATAACGCTATGGTTCCACATTAATGGCCATGGCTGCATCCTATGGCATCCTGAAACATTTGGCACTAGAGCAATCTGGCTGAGAATGCTAAGTATCCCTCCTTAAACTGCAAACCACAGGACTCCATAGGATGGAGTTATGCTAGCTAAAGTGGAATGGCAGCGGTATAAATGTATAGTGTAGAAAGAGCCTTGATTCAGCAATTGCAGGGACAGTGCAGAGCAAGAACAGAAAATTCAGTTTTCTGCTAGTCTTCTCCATTGAGCCAGAAGTGGACTGGATGACCTCTAAAGCCCCTTCCTAATCTAAAATAATAAAATAAAATAAAAATCTGTGAGCTCTCAGCTCCGTTTCCATCAAATTATGCATTTCCTGTCTTTTCCAAAAAGGGACGCATGTTTACACTGAACACACAAGTAGATATCTGGGATGAAGAAAACTGAGTATATATTGTTAGAGCTAAGTTTAATGGAGTTGGATGTCCACCTAGTAAAAAAATAAATCTCCTTTTCAGCAAAAAAATCCTTAATGCAAATTATCTTTAATTTTTCAGGTTCATGGAGAAAGTGCAGAAGCTTATCTTTTAGTGTGTGTGTGTGTGTGTATATATATATATATATATATGTCCAAGGAAGTAGTGGGAGGAACTTCCCATAACAGTTAGTAAAAAATTCCCCTTTTCAGCTGGAAATCCTAATTCTAATTCTCCTGGAGTTAAATATCCAGCTAGTAAAAAATTCTCCTTTTTCAGAAGGAAATCCTTAATGCAAATCACCTTTAATTTTTTTCCTTCTTCTCTACAGGTTCATGGAAAAAGCGCAGAAGCTGAACAGATATATTTTCAAGGGCTACCCCAACATTTTAAACCAATCTCCGACGTCTCTTTTTATATGAAATGTTGACCTGTTTGAAAAGTTATTCATCCTATACTCCTCCCCAAAGAATCATACTTGAGGTTTCTAGTCCTCAAGACATTTGGAAAGACCCGTTTACTCATTGTTTTGCAGATTATTGTTCTATTAAAGTTTGGCGGCATTGTACTTGCTCTTATTTCATCTTGCTAAAACTGGTCAGGCTTGGCTTTTTGTGTATATCAATAAATATTTTGTAGAAACTGAGCATTTTATTTCTTTGCAAAGTTTATGATAGATTGTGGACTTCCCTGCTCTTAGGACTGATTCAGACTGACTTTGCAAGACCTGAGCAGGAAAAGGGATGACCGGGGACTTTATAGAGGTCTTTCATTCATATGGTTGCCATACATCAAAGTCAACTTGCCAGCCAATATAACAACACTGAAATATATTTTTTCTTGAGACAGTGGGATGGACTAGGCCTCCAGGAGACCATGGTTTGGATTCCTGCTCAGCCCTGGAAACCTATTGGGTGACTTTAGGCAAGTCACACTCTCTCAGATGAAAAAGACAGCAATGCCAAAAGGAGAGAGAGAGAGAAAGAGAAGGAAGGAAATATGGAGGGAGGGACGGAGGGAGGGAAAGAAAGAAAGAAGGAAGGAAGGAACAAAGGAAGGAAGAAAAGAAGAAAGAAAATATGGAGGGAGGGAAGGAAGGAAGGAGGAAAATGTGGAGGGAGGGAAGGAAAATATGGAGGAAGAGAAGGAGGGAAGGAAGGAAGGAAGCAAGGAAGGAGAGAAAGAAAGGAAGGAAGAGAAGGAAGGAAGGAAGGAAGGAAGGAAGGTATGGGTGAAGAAAGGAAGGGACTGCATTCTCCAGTGACTGCCAGGGGCTCTCATTGCCAGCCAGAGTGAAGGCTTTTTCTTCTCATCCCATCTGAAAATTCAGAGTTCTTTCCCATTGCCTTGGGAAGAGGTTCCCTGGTTGCTTGCCTTCCCTCCCTTCCCAGGGCCAACAGCAAACAAGCAGCAAGGCCCCCTCCTCCCTGGAAAGAGCCTTGCAGGAGAAAGGGATTTCTGCAAGAGATCTGCCACCCCTTCCCAGGTTGAGGAGGAGACCAGAAAAAGAGAGAGAGGGATGGATGGCTTCAGGACCTTGGAGAGAAGCCAGAGCCTTCCATCCCTGTTCCTGGAATTACTCTCAGATCCATTCTGGGTTTGTTTCCTGAATTGCAAAAAGCTAATGGGGGCCACACAGAGATTGCCCAAAGTGCCAAGAAGTCTAAACACAAAGAGTCGTGGCCAGAAGTCCACCTCTGAGTTGCAAAAATTAGTATTGTTCATGTTTAACAGTGCTGGGGAGAGGGAGGTTTGAAACCTATTTGGAGAGCGAATGGCCATTTCTGGAGGCTTTCAGGGCTTCAGGGAAGACCAAGGGCTGCAGAAATTGCCTTGGGGCCACATCAGAAGTGTCTCATGTGCATTAGACGTGCCCAACAGGCATCAAAAGTGCCCCATGTGCACCAAATGGGACCAACACATATCAGAAATGTGCCCAAGATGCATCAGAAGAGCCCCATGCACATCAGTTGTGCACAATGCACATAGGAACACTCTTCACAATTCAAGGTTCCCTTGCTTTTCTGCAACCTGACTATGGGTTCATAAAATTGCAAAACATCAACTGTAATAATCTCCATCATGATTAAAATAAAAATGGGTTTGAAAATGTACTTGAGGTTCCTGGGGGCCATGACGGATAGAAGATTAAGCTGCTACGGGGAAAAGCAAAATCACTTGGTTGAAGGACTAGTTAGAGAAGGGTTTTTAAAGGAAAGAAAATTGGTACCCACTTATTACCTTTATTGATGCATATAGGGGCTTGAGCTGCCCACATGGAAATACTCAAGTCTAATGTGGGGATGACACGGGGAGACTTTGACATAGAAAGTCATAAAATTACTCTATGGGTGCAAAAGTGCTTCCCAATGTTTGGGTGGAATCGCTTTTCTTTGAATTTGAATCCAGTCAGCACTCCCAATGATTTCAACTGGCTTCCTCTAGTTCAGACTAACATCGAAATTGGGTTTACGAACCTAAACAAACAAACAAATACAGCACTATGATTCCACTTGAACTTGAACTCAGGTCTCTAATAAGTGTCCTAGCCCTGTAGTCAAACCACTTCATTATGTTGGCTCCCAATTATTGCCTCAATTTCTTCACATAGTTTTCCGGAGAAGATTTACCACTGCCCTCCTCTAAGGCTGAGAGAGTGTGACTTGCTGAAAGTCACCCATTGGGTTTCCATGGCCAGGATTCCAGCTATGGTCTCCTGGAGACCTAGTCCAGCACTCAAACCACTGCACCATGCTTGCTCTCAATATATCTAAACCTTACAGTTTTCAAAGCAAACCAATAAAGTTTTCTGCTTTCACAAGGTTAGATTTTGCATCATCCAAAATGATAGTGGCACTTTTGTCTGTTTGGGCAAAAGCAGAATAATTTTAAAAATGACTCTTTTTGACTACAGTTCTTAGAAATCCTTCCACCAAATATGGCCTAACAGGGATGGCCTAACTTGGAAGGGACCTCAAAAGTATTCCGAAAAGTATTTCAGGGAGAATGTAAGAAAAGAAATTTGATGCCATCTTTTCCAGCCTTTGCACTTTCAACACAGGAAGGATCTGTTGTCAGACCTTCAAAATATCCTATCCCAATGCTTTTGAAAAGCTGTTCCTTTTATCTTTCCAATTTTTCCTGCACAAAGCACAATGTTCCTAGGTTGGAGTTTTGGAGAAATTTGCAGGATGGAGAGGAAGGCCTTTGGTGCCTTTCGGTTGTCCCCATAAAGGCACCGCTGCTTTGTGGATTTCGGATGCTGTTGTCCTTCCTTTCCTCTTGGTTCGAGGATGGGAAAAAAGAATGAAACATCTCCAGGAATGTCTGACCGGAGGGGGCTGCATGCGGCCCGTATCAGCGGAGAAGGTGGGCCAGATGAAATCATTGACTTGTGACTCTCATGCCTCCGGCGCCCGTTGCCGAACGACACCTAATAAAGGGAATTTGCTCTCCGAGGGATGGCATGCCAGTGACAGGGCTGGAATGTGCTCCAGATAATCCTCCCGATAACCCCAGAACCAGAGACCATGGCCAAAGGGTATATAAGACAGAGGGAGAGATGAGAGGAGCAGAGACAGAGAAGAGGAGGAAAGAAGAAAGGATTGCTTTCTCCAAGTTGCATCGTCTCCAACAAGGAAGCACCCATCCTCTCCGTGGAGAACCTGATCTGACGCCATGGATGCCAAGAAGGGTTCATTTTTCATCATCTTCTCTTTGCTTGTCAGCTTCCAGGGTGCGTCGGCCCATCCAGTCCACGGCCTCAGCCCCGCCAAGGAGCTAGCCAGCATGGAGGTAAGCTGGGACAACGTTCTTCTTAACCTGGTTTGTTTAGTTGGCATGCCACCGAGTCGCCTGCGGAGGCACGCCGGTGGGTTTCAGAGGGTTTGCTTAAGGAATCCTCGGAGGTGGCTTTGCCAGTTCCTTTCTCTGAAAGAGAGCCTCCGGCACATGAGATGAGTTGGCAGTCTCCCCTCCAAGGACTAACCAGGGCTGACCCAGCTTAGCTTCCAAGATCAGATGGGATCTGGTGCCTTTGGGATATTTAGGCCCTCTCCAGATGGCTGTATGTATGCCTTCAAGTCCCCTGCGGACTTATGGGGACCCCATGAATTTCACAGGGTTTTTAAAGGCAAGGAATCCTTGGAGGTGGTTTTGCCAGTTCCTTCCTCTGAAAGAAAGCCTCCAGCACCTGGGTCTCTCCTCCAAGGGCTAACTAGGGCTGATCCTACTTAGCTTCCAAGAACAGACAGGATCTGGTGTCATCTGCATAGGTCTTCAAGTCTCCTGTCAACTTATGGTGACCCCATGGATATCACAGGTTTTTCTTAGCAAAGGGATAAGCAGAGCTGGTTTTGCAAATTCCTTCCTCTGATGGCACCTGGGTCTCCTCTCCAAGGGCTAACCAGAGCTGACACTGCTTAGCTTCCAAGATCAGACAGGATCAGTGTCAAGTGTGTGTGTCTTCAAGTCTCCTGTTGACTTTTGGCGACCCCATGAATTTCACAGAGTTTTCTTAGGCAAGGAATAAGCACTGGTGGTTTTGTAAAATTGACTTGAGCATCCACAGATTTTGGTATCCCTAGAAGGTCCTGGAATTAAATTCCTGCAGAATTTGCCATCCTATGAGGCTCGAGGCTGCATCCACACTGCAGAAATAATGCAGTTTGACAATGCCTTTAACGGCCACGGCTCCGTGCTATGGGATTTGTAGTTATTTCGCCTTCTCTCTCCCAAGGAGCTCTGGTGCCACAACAGCAAACACAGTGATTCAACCTCCTATTCCTTGGCATATTTCTGCATCCTCGCCTTCTTTCCTCCCCTCCAAATGTTGCTTTTAAAATTTTAAAATATTAGACTTCGCGTTGGAAAATATTCAAATATCTATGCTAGGATATTGAGGCTATATGCCATCAGGCTTCTAGAGCTACTTATGTTGATTTAAAAGGACAATTTAGCATGCATGGTTATGATTATTATAATTATTATTCATCCTTGGGATCCCACATGCCAGTCGATGTTTTGTAACTTTACGAATTCATGACTACATTGCAAAAACACAACAGAAGCCTGTCAGGGAATTTTGAAGATGCACTTCTCGGCAGGAGTATGGGAGTTGTAGTCCAAAGGATGTAAACCAGCATGACGTAGGGGCTTGAGCATCGGACTATGACTCTGGGGACCAGGGCCCAAATCCCGGCTCAGCCATGGAAACCCATTGGGTGACCTTGGCCAAGTCACATTCTCTCAGCCTCAGAGGATGGTCTTTCCTTCCCGGTTAAGAGGTGATAGGGTGATATGATAGCCCTGTTTAAGTATTTGAAGGGGTGTCATCTTGAGGATGGAGCAAGCTTGTTTTCTGCTGCTCCAGAAATACAGAGCAATGGATGCAAAGTACAGGAAAAGAGAATCCACCAAAACATTAGGAAGAAACTCCTAAGAGTATGAGAAGTTTGACAGTGGAAGATGTTCCCTCGGAGAGTGGTGGAAATCTTCTTTGGAGGTTTTTAAACAGAGGCTGGGTGGCCATCTGTCAGGGATGCTTTAATTGTGAGTTCTTGCATGGCAGAATATGGGGTTGGACTGGATGGCCCTTTGGGGTCTCTTCTGACTCTATGATTCCATGAACAACAAAGTTCAAAGTTTCTCTAAACTCTCGTTTTAAAGCTGGAAAGTTCTTCTTGCCTGGGGCTGGAGTAGATACCCTTGTCATATCCCTAGTTCCATTTCTGAAAATGTCATTTCAGTGACTTAATGGGGTTTTCCATGGCCATTTTCCAGGCCCTTTTGCAGAGGCTGGAGGAGAAAATCTCCCTGATGGAAGAGCTGCAAGACAACCCCAGCTTTGAGGGACCCGAAGCCCAGAGAGGGGATGAGAATGAGTTCAGTGATGATGATGGAGATGACTACAACAACCAGCAGCCCCAGCTTGAGCCCCGGGTCGGTTCCTCGGTCACCTCTTCGGGCCGGACCTCGCTGTTCAAGCGGATGGGAGGCCTCCAGGTTGCCAGGAGAATGCGGGAATCCGGCTGTTTTGGAGGAAGATTGGACCGGATCGGATCCGTAAGCGGCATGGGATGCAAAGGTGAGCCCAGCCTCAGTGGCCTCTGCTTTGCAATGGGTCTCCTCATTGCTATAGGGCTGGGCCTCCCAGTCTTACTGGGAATGGGACTCTCAGGTATAAAAGCACAATAAATCAAAATATAAATAAGTCTCCAAGAAACAGGTGCAAGAGAGCCAGCATGGTGTAGTAGTCTGAGCATTGGACCGCAAGTCTAGAGATAATAATACAGTCAGCCCTCTATATCCACAGACTCCGTATCCGTGGACTGAACCATCCACAGCTTGAAAATATATTTAAAATATCTAAACTCCAGACATCCAACCTAGATTTTGCAATTCCACTATGCCATTGTATTTAATGGGGCTTGAGCATCCATGGATTTTTGAGATCAATCGCTGTCAAGGTGGCTTTGATTTCTGGTGACTCCACAAAGGAGAGATCTCCAAGCCAACCTTTCATCCACAGCTCTGCTCAGGTCTTGCAAACTCAAGACCCTTGAGTCCAGGTCTTGCAAACTTCAAAACTCTTGCAAACTCAGGTCTTGCAAGCCAATGTGGCTTCCTTGGTAGAGCTGATCCAGCTATAATGGCTGCAACGTACTATAAAACTGGCTGACATATAGCAACCCTAGGCATGACGGACCTCCAAACCACCCCATCATCTACAGCTCTGCTCAGGTCTTGCAAACCCAAGCCTCTTGCAAACTTAGGTCTTGCAAACCAATGCGGCTGCCTTGATGGAGTCTATACACCTGTAACTCACTTGTTCTTTGCTGCAATGTACTATAAAATTGGCTTTGGCTCATAGCAACCTTAGGAATGAGAGGCCAGCCAGCCATCCCATCATCCACAGCCCTGCTCAGGTCTTGCAAAGTCAGGGGCTGCTGACTTCCTTGATGGAGTCAATACCTAGCAAAAGGAAGGAAAGTTGCATCCCATCTAATAATCACAATTCTTACTGTGCCAGGGACTGAACTGGAAAGTATAACCTTTTTTCCCCCTTTCCTTTTGTTTGATTCAGGATCAAGAAGGAATTAAGATTGAATTATCCATCCAATCTTCCTATTCATCCCAATCCAGACCTTCCCTTCAGAAGGAGCTAAACTTTCAATGTGGATTTCCGAAGATGCTCCAAAATCCGCCTCCTAAAAAAAAAAAAAAAATCTCCAGAAACAACTGGAAATTTCTGCCTATTTATTTATTTATTAACTTATTTATTATGTGACCTCTCCTTTTGTTTATTTCTCTGGCATTTCTTTTCTCTTTTTTCTCTTTATTTTTTTTTTCTAAAAATAAAAAATAATTTAAAACTTTCAGCACTCAGACTATTGCTTGATATAATAATAATAATAAAACAACAACAACACCAGACTGAATCACTTTGTCTCCCTTCCCCTTTGTTTTCTGTTTGTGAAATATTCAGCCTTCTCTCTCAGAGAGCTCTGGTGCCACAACAAACTACAAATCCCAGGATTCCCTTGCATGGAGCCATGGCAGTTAATGCGGTCTCAAACTGGATTATTCCTGCAATGCGGATGCAGCCCAAACCTGAGATTTAGCAGAAGGTTTCTCAAGCAAATCTTCTCTATTCAGATTTGCTTCCAAAAAATGTATAATCTCCTACTTTTCTTGCTAAATCAAAGCTTTGTTTCATCTAAACCTTCATCTGCACTGCAAAAATAATCCAGATTGACACCACTTTAATTGTCATTCTCTATCCTACAGAGTCCTGGGATTTGCAGCTTGCTAAGGTATTCAGCCTGGTCTGTCAGGGCAATCCGGTGCCTCGCCAAACTACAAATCCCAGTATTCTGCAGGATGGAGTCATGACATTTAAAGTGGTGTCAAACTGCATTAATTCTGCAGTGTGTGGATGCACCTCCAAGCCAATATCCCCGCAAAATGCACAATATTGGAACCACTGCATTTCCAAGTTTGTAGGAAGACTTGCAAAGTGCAAAATCAAAAGTGACAAGCAATAAAGTTGCTTTTGTTTTTTACACTTCAACCATCAGCAAATAGATCTGAAGTAACTTTGTTGGTATTTTGTAACAGTCTGTAGTTGCTTTCCAAAGCTTACAGGCCTTTCTTTCTAGGAGCATTTTGGTAGGGATTTCCCAAATGTTATGCCATTTTCACTTTCAGTTCTTTCCCTCTCCAAAAAGCAACAGAAAACAATAGAAAAGCAACCAGGCAGACCCCTCAGAAATGCAATGAGTTACTTTTTCAACCACACAAGTTAACAAGAAGATTTCTTTTTCAAACACCGCATGTATTTTTCTAAAAAAAGAAAACCACCAAAGGGAGGAACTTTCCAAACTCATTGCATCCTCTTTATTTGAAAGCGCTGTCAAGAGGGCTCTGGATTTTAGCTGGGTTTCGCCTCCAAGATTTTAAAATGCAAAAGGGTCTCCGTCACATCCGTCTTTTTCAAGGCCAGGTTTGAGTTTTGACATCCTTATGGCTAAAAGTAACTTCCATATACCTGCTCAGCAGCTGAATATAAAAATCATACTGCAAAAGAAGCGGAAAGGCAACAGGCAGAAGCCAGTTCTGGACAGAGCCATGCCCTCTTCTTAAGCCAACTCTATTCCCTTTTAAACCAGTTCCTTGGATGCCAGCCACAGATGCTGGCGAAACGTCAGAAAGAAACTCTTCTAGAACATGGCCACACAGCCCGAAAAACCCACAAAAACTAAGTTCCTTGGAGACTCATACTTTATCAAACCAGGCCCTTAGGGACTTATATCTTGTTATGCCAAGCCCTCACAGATTTATACCCTGCCAATGTCCTACAGACTCATACTGTATTAAGATAAGCTCATTCCCAGTTAAACCAGTTCCTTCCCTTTTAAAACAGGGCCCTATAGACTCATATTCCGTTACAAACACATACCAGGTTAAACTACTAGGCCATGACAAACTCATGCCCCATTGAACCAGAACTTTACAAATTTTTATTCTTTTAAATCAGGTTAGAACCGTGTTAAGGGAGACCATTACAAACTCATACCCTGTTAAACCAGACTGTTAGAAATTCATACTCAACAGGCTCATACCATATTAAACCAGTCCATTACTAAGCAGCTTACCGCACACCCTAAAGAGGCGTTTTACCTCTTCCGGCTTCACTCCTTGATCGGGGATACAGCCGGATGTTATCAGGCACACCGCTCAAATAATCTGGTTTACCTCTTCCGAATTCGGGAGGCAGGCAGGTCCTATTGCAAGGATTTTGCCACTGAAGCCGCCGGGCGAGTCCAGCCTGGCTGCAGCCCGGGTCTCCGATGCACTTCGGCAGCCATTTCTTCAAGTGGGGAAGCTCCCAGTTTCGAAATAAGGCTGCCGAAATGTGCCAGGGAACCAGGCTGCAGCCGGGCCAGACTCACCTGGTTGCTTCAGCAGCAAAATCCTTGCAATAGGCCCCAGCTACCTCCCGAATTAAACTTCAATTCAGAACAGGTAAGCCAGGTTATTTCAGCAGAGAGATAATTCACTGCTGATTCTGCCACGATGCCACCGGCCGAATGCAACCTGAGTCCAAAGAGCACGCAGCTGGCCAATAAGTTGGAAAACTTCCATTTCCGAAAACGTGCCGGCTGAGCGTGGCTCCAAGCAGAGCTGCATTCGGCCGGCGACATCGCGGCAGAATCGGCGGCGAATTAGGTCTGATAACATCCGGCTTACCTCTTCCGGAATGAAGCCAGAAGAGGTAAAAATGCCTCTTTAGGGCATGCAATAAGGTCCGAAGTCATACCCTGTTAAACCAGACCCTTACAAATTCATATTCTGTTAAACCAAGTATGTACCGTGTTAAACCAGACCATTACAAACTCATGCCTCATTAAACCAGAACTTTACAAATGTATATTCTTTTAAACCAGGTTAGTCCTGTGTTAAGGGAGACCATTGCAAACGCATGCCCCATCAAACCAGGTAGTTACAAACTCGTACTCTCCTAAGCCAGGCTCATACAGTGTTAAACCAGACCTTTACAAACCAGCAACATAAAGATCAGTTTATAGAATATATAGTTTATAGGACAGAAGGTGAAAAGTGAATGGAAGTGTTATATGGAAATGTTCGGAGTGTAACAACAATTCAAAAAGGGCTTCAGAAATGCATGTAAGTTGAATGAACTTTACGTTATTAAAATTTTTAAAACAACCACCACAACCACAACAATAAAAAGAGATCAGTTGTTCTCGGTTGCTTATGCTGCAGGGCTTGGAAGAAACTTCTTACAAATAACAGTGACATAAAATTAACCGTAGCAACGTTTTAAGGAAAACATAGTTTCAGCTTGCAAAGGTGCTTCCGCATCTCTTAAGGCGGCCAAAAATGGGGTTTGAAAAATGAGCCCCATCACTTCCAACATTTCAGGGATAAAAACATGTCAACATACTCAGCTTTTGATTTATTCCCCCGGACATAAAGAGAGATCTCTAACCCACTGGGTCCAGAAGTGTGTATGGCTTTATTTATTCAACAACACCTTGTCCTCCCTTGGTAGAAAACCCAAATGGGCAATCCATCAAAAAACCCCATTTGAAAAATAAGAGTTGTCAATACATTGCCATTAGGAGCAATTGCAAACTTACCTTGACGGCTGCAAAGTGTGCAGAATTCAGCCCCTTAGCACCATCTCAGACCTCCCAGCATTTCACCGATGCGGAAACTGGTACAAGCAACATCGGTATGTGGTCAAGATGGCCAAAGTGATGAACAAAGAAGAAAAGACAAGCTAGGAGAGGAGGCAGCCATTTGCTTTTTGCCTGTGCTGACCAGGAAGAAAAAGACTGTGAGTCTTCCCCCTTCTGCAGAATTAAATGGCTGCAAATTGCTTTGCACTTTGAACTCAATTTACAGCAATTGAAAGAAGCTGGGGACAAAGGAGGAGTAGAAGGGAGAAACTGGAACATTTTAAAAGCAGCTGGAAAAGAGGGATTGATGGGGAGTTCCCCAGCCAAACTCAGAAAATGAAGAGAGTGTGATATATCAATTTCTTACTCTGATATTTTACCTCTCAAGGGAAGAGAGATGAAATAGGGGAAAATAATGACCATGCTTGCAAATCACAAACCAGCGTTGGGCATTGGATTAGGACCCTGGGAGACCAGGGTTGGAATCCTTGCTCGGCCATGGAAACCCACTGGGTGACCTTGGGCAAGTCACACTCTCTCAGCCTCAGGGGATGGCAATGGCAAAGCCCCTCTGAAGAAGCTTGCCAAGAAAATCCTATGATAAGTTGGAATCTTTGCTGGGCCATGGAAACCGCTGGATAACCTTGGGCAAGTCACACCCTCTCAGCCCCAGAAAACCCCATGATAGGTTCACCTTAGAGTCACTGGAAACACACAAGAACAACAAGCACCTTTTACTCATTGCCTGAAGGTAATGCTGTACACAAAACGTTTGTAAGCAATGTTTGTGTCCATGGAAAGCAAAGGTGTCACACTGTCTCAGCCACCCATGGGAAAAAAAAGTTTTGGGTGTTTTGGAGGCCAAATATTTTGGAATATTTCAGAATCCTGGATAAGGAAGACCCAACCTGTATCACGGTGCTAAAACGGGGTATTGCAGACCACCCCAAGCGTGATGCGAGGCATTAAATGGGTCCATTTCCAAAGCTGTTTTGAAAATCAGCAAAGCCTGCAGACGCAAGCTCGCAATTTTCCTTGCAAGTCCATTGGGCTACGTAACCCAAATTTTCATTTGCCAGCTAACCCATCGCTCGTGACGTTCCTCCATTGAAGTCTCTGACAGTTTCCTTCCCAGAAGAGATAGAAAGACATTTGGGGAGCATCTCTCACACCTCGGAAGTGCGAAGAGATGAGTCAAGAGGAATGTGTGGATCATGGGTCCCGTGGTTGTCATTCCTGCCATCCAAGCCACACATTCGTCTTCCCAGCGACAACGGATGGCTGGATGGATAGCTTTAAAAGGGAATTATTGGCCAGCTTTGGTATCTCTGGTCCCTTATCTTGAATGGTGATGGTATGCAGCTTGGTCGATTCCTTGGGCGTTGGCTTTGCAGGCACCATGGGTATAAAGATGGATGGAAACGACAACACAGCATTGTAAAGGACTGGGAACAGCACCATGGGATCACTTGTCCTTCCTCTTCTGCTCATCCTTTTTGCAGCCCCCCAGCTTCATGGGAAAACCAATGCTCAGCTCGACTCTGGATCAGAACTGGCGGAACTGAAGGTAAGAGATGATCGAAGCAACTCCGGGGTCTGCAAAATATTTTGGGTGAAATATTTTAATCGGTTTTAATATTTCGAGATGGGAACCAACCCAACTGAGGTTGGGATGATTTAATGCAGTGATGCCCACGTTTTGCTCCTCCAGATGTTTTGGATTTCAGCTCCCAGAATTCCTTGCTGTTGACCAAGCTGGGCTGGGGCTTCTGGGAGCTGAAGTCCGAAGCATTTGGAGGATGCCTGATTTAATGCAACTGTAAGGATGTTCATCAGAATAATGGATTGCAATGCAAGGGCTATAGTTATAATACTAATTCAGTGCGAAAAAGGGAAAAAGGATTTGATAAGGCTTAAAAGTGATTGAGTGAGTAGCTGTGTTTTGAAACTAGCCGAGATTTTGAGTGCCTTTTCCCCATTTTGGTGGCCTCCTCTTCTCCATCTCTCAGGATCTTCTGGAGCATTTGGAAGACAAACTTGAAGAAGCTGGAGAAAGAGAGGCTGAGTTTGCTCCTGGTTTTAATGAACCCAATGATGAAACGGCTGGAGACGCTTCCCAAAATGTCGCCAACTGGGACTCCCAAGATGCTCGGCCGATGAGCCAAGGTGGCTTCGAACATGGCAACTGGCAAACCCCGGAAAGATCAATGGCCACCACAAGGAAGAGGTTAAGGGGTCTCTTCAACACCCCCCGAAGCTTGCAAAGGTCCTCCAGTTGCTTTGGCCAACGGATGGACCGGATCGGGTCCTTCAGCGGACTTGGCTGCCATAGGAACCGGGTAAGATGTTGCCATTGTTGTTGTTGTTGTCTGCCTTCAAGTCATTTTCAACTTATGGCAACTTTAAACAAACCTATCATGAGGTTTTCTTGGCACGTTTCTTCAGAGGGGGTTTGTCATTGCCATCCTCTGAGGCTGAGAGAATGTCACCCAATGGCTGTGGGAATCTGAACCCAGGTCTCCAGAGTCATAGTCCAGCACTCAAACTGCTATGCCACGCTGGCTCTCACGATGCAGAGGGAGCATTTCAATGATAATTTGCAACCACAATGTATTTTATGTAACTGTCTTATATTCTTATTTATTAGTTGTCTTCTTGAAATATGGTCTGATTAGGACAGCTGCCAAATCAGACCATATTCCAAGAAGGAATAGACTAATAAATGGAATATAAGGCTATGCTAACATATCCAGCTTGGGCAGGGACAGTCCCGATTAATCTTCTGTTGTCCCACTTTTCCAGCTGCTTGTACAATGTCCCAGTTTCTTCCTCCTCCCCCCACCTTGGCCCTCAGTTTATTTCAACTGCTGCAAACTAAGTTCAAAGTGCAAAAGGAGTTTGCATTCAACTCAGCAGGGAGCGGAAGCAGAATCTATTCCCTTTCCAAGAGGCCCAGGCAAAAGCAAACTGCTGCAGCCTCTCCTAGTTTGTGTGTCCTTCCTTATCAGTATTTTTTGCCATCCGGAACACAGTTCCATGTGCCTTGGCTATATGCATTTGCCCAGAACAAAAATAATGAACTTTTTCAGGGAGGCTAGAAAAAGCCAGATTTGGGGGAGCATTGATCTTGGGGTGCCATGCACTCCAAACATGTTTCCTACTGGTTTTTGCAAAATAGGGTTGTTTTAATGCTTAACACAGTTGGGGGATTTTGCAGCTTATTCGACAAGGTGCATGGCTACTCCTGAAGGTTTTCCAAGAAAATGGTGTTTAAGCACTGCAAAAAATATACACTCCAGCTCCAGGTTTTCTTGGTCAAACTTCCTCAGAGGTTTGTCTTTCTCTTGAGGCTGAGAGCATGTGACTCACCCCAGGTCACCCAATGGGTTCTCATGGCCAAGCAGGGATTCAAATCCTGGGCTCCTAGAGTCCTAGTCCAACATCTAAGCTACTACACCATGCCAGCCCTATCCTAGTTTTCCTGGAAATATTTGTTCAGAGCGGTGGCGGCAGGGGCGTTTGCCTGAGGCTGAGACAGTATGACTTGCCTAAGGCCACCCAGTGGGTTTCCATGGCTGAGCAGGGATTTGAACCCAGACCTCCAGAGTCCAATGCTCAAACACTCCCCAAGCTCCAGCTGGATGTAAATACGGTTCTTCTTTCTCTTTCTTTTTTGCAGAACTGAGGCTAAACCTAAAGGCAAACTCTCTCCCCTCCATCCCTGATCCCAACCAGCATCTTCTGAACTTTTTCCCAGGACTGCTGGGATCTTCTACAAAGACCATCTAACCATCTTTTATCCCAAAGTTGGAAACTCTCCTTTTACTGCAATACCCATGATTCTGTTGCCACTTACCTGGCTGGGCATGAAATTCAAGACACAGGGATGGATGCAAGGGGGGGGGGGAAGAAATCCAATCAATAATCATGTATTGATCAATTGATCCCTCTTGTCCCAAGGATTGAAAAGACAAATGTACCAAGTGCAGTGTCCTCCTCCCCAGGCAGTCCGCACCAGGCATTTAACCAGGTTCAGCACCACGGACAGAGGTGGCATTCTCTGTTTAAACTCTGTTTGCCAACACATGGGACTTGCTAGGAAAGAGTTTGTAGGTTGATGGGTGTTTCAACATCTCCTACCTTTTGGCTTCTTAAATTTCTACCATTGCAATGCAGGAGGAAGCAGAGTTTTAGCCAGGAAAATGCCAACCTACCCAGGCAAACTGGCACCTTTCCCCCTTTGGCAGAAGATGCATCTGTGGATTTTTGCTTGAGTCCCTGGAGGAAGGCGGGATATAAATAAATCAAATAAATAAGTATTATTATTTTAGGTGGCCATGGGGATCTAGCCTAAATACCTAACTACCCCGGTGGAAGTTGTCTCCCCGACTAAATTCAGCTTTTTCCATAGCAGACCATACCACCCAAAACAATTCCAGTTCCCCAATGGTGAACAAGTTTTTCACTCTATTGAGAAAAGGAATCCCAAATCAAACCTGGGAATAATGCAAGGGCTGAGATGGGACTGGATTTTAACTCCCAGCAGCCTTAGACAATGGTGAAGCATGCTGGGAGTTGCAGTTCAATCGTATCTAGAAGCATGCATGAATTTTACCCCTGCAATGTACAAGAATCCCATCACTGGAAAGTATGGTGAGAGAGAGAAAGACATCATCATCACCAAGATCCAGAAAATGCACAAAGACACCGGTGGAATTTGTTTTTAACTGTGTAGTGTCCGGGTTTCGGTTTATTTCTGTTTGTTTTTAAAGACAACAATCATGGTTGAATAACACAAGTGCTCAAATACAAATTAAAAACAACAACACACATTCATCTGCACAGGATTTTAAAAAAATAAACATTTATCGACACAGCAGAATGACGTTTCCATGATCCGGCATCCATACCGAAATAAAAAGCAAAAAAGAAAAGTGCAACCTGCAAGGCGTACAAAAAAATAACATTAGATTAAATTAAGGAAAGGTCTGGACGGTTAACTTTGGAATGGCTCCAGTAAGTGGAAGGAGAGACAGGGTTAGATCTTGGTACTGCAAGATAATACTGTGTAAGACAGTGGTTCCCAGCCTTTTGGACCTCAGTTCCCAGAATCCCCAACTACCAGGGCTTCTGGGAGTTAAAATCCAAAATATTCAGGGAAATAAGGTTTGAGAACTACTGGTGCAAAGGCTGAGAAAGCAGGGGATGCAACACCATACTACCATCACCCTCCCATCTTCCACAAGTCTTAACTTAATACTGATTTAGAGACTTAGTGCAACTTGCCCATCGGGAAAAATCTAGATTTATAGTTCTCCCATGGAATAGAAATGAGGAATTTGTTATCTGAGTGAAAGCCTATGAAACAGGATGGAACAATCTTTTTCAGTTTTAGCAAAGTTATGAGACAAACACCATCTGCCCACATGAGCTTGAAAACCTCCCAGAATCCTTACCCTCCCATGGTGCTGGACTACAAC
Source organism: Phrynosoma blainvillii (assembly GCA_026167975.1). Taxonomy (NCBI): domain Eukaryota; kingdom Metazoa; phylum Chordata; class Lepidosauria; order Squamata; family Phrynosomatidae; genus Phrynosoma; species Phrynosoma blainvillii. Next base: position 8,662,944 of record JANUYF010000015.1, read on the forward strand.
CCCCATCATCCTCAGCCAGCACTCTGAGAGTTTGGGAAGAGCAGGATTAGAAACCACCTCCTTTGGAGCCAAAGATTTAACTTGTGGTTTTTTGGGCCCCTAAGCTTGCATTAGTCCTCCATCTTTCCATTAAATATGACGTTTTTGCCATAGATCCACTATGGATGCTTGTTTAATATTATGAGTGCCTATCATTCCAGGGTTATTAGGACTGATTATTATTTCTGGGTTGTTGTTTTTTTTCCAAATGAGGCTGCGTCTGCACTGGAGATATAACCCAGTTTGTCACCACTGGCTCAATGCTATGGGATTTTGGGATCTGTAGTCTGGGGAGACATTTAGCTTTCCCGGTCAGAGTGCTCTGGTGCTACAACAAACTACAATTCCTAGCTTTCCATTGCATTCAGCCATGGCGGTTAAAAGTGGATTATTTCTGTCATGTGGATGCAACCTAAGTGCCAGGGGCAAAATTGCTAAGAAAAGAAGTTTGTGTATATGTGCACATGTATGTGGGTCTCTTTCACACTACACAATTACAACACATCCAGATCCCCCTTTAGTTTAATTCTGCATCCTGCAAAATACTGGGATTTTTAATCCGGGGAGGGACCACAGCTCTCCAGGCAAGAGAATTCAAAGGACCCCTCCCCAAACTATACATCCCACACTTTCCAGGGAACAAAGTGGGACCATGACTAGTGTGGTGTGGAAAAGGCCACACATGCGAATTCTGACCTGGTGCCAGCTGACCTCGGGAGACAGCTATCGAAGAGCGATCAGGGGAGCCGAGACAAGACCTGCTTGAACCAGAAAGGACCAGGAGGAAAGGAGTTTCTCGGGCCATTGACACCTTTAGGGAGAAAACTTGCAAGAGTTATCACAGAGACTGACTTTGCAAAAAGGCATTCCTGCCCCGAGTAGATGGAACCAGTATTCACAACCGCCTCTCCTGCCTCTACACAAGCACATAAACACACACACACACACACAAAATGCAAAATGACATTGCTCTCAGCAACACACAAAAAGCTGGAGCGGCTCTGAAGCAAAACCAGCAACCAAGGGTTGAACTTGGGTCTTGCAGAAGGGAATTCGGGGGGACATCCAAGCCCTCCCTGCTTTCCTCTGTGTTTTGGGGAGGTCCCATCCCACCTGTCCTTTGTGAGAATCTAGCCCAAAATTTTGCTTTCCCCCCTTTTTCTCAGGACACAGCAGTGGAGTTCTTCTTTTGTGGCAGCTATCCGATGGATATGCCAGCATTATTTTTTTTTGCAACTTCACTTGCCAACCATTCCAATGGTCTAAAATTAACTCGCCACAGGTCCCATCATCCCCTGCCACTGGCAATGTTGACTGGGGCAGATGGGAGCTGCAGTCTATCTCCCATCATCCCATGGCACTGCCCATGCTGATTAGGATTGATGGAAACTACACTCCCAACTTGTATCATTCCTTTCCATTGGCCATGTAGACTATGGCTGATGGCAACTGCAGTCCATCTCCCATCATCCTTTGCCACTGGCCATGTAGGCTGATGGGAGCTGTAATCCATCCCCCCTCATTGCGTGCCACAGGCCACAATAACCTGGGCTAACAGCAACTGCAATCCATTTTCCATCATCCCTTGCCACTAGCCAAGACTGATGGAACCTGGAGTCCATCTCCAGTCACCCCTCATCACTGGCCCTGCTAGCTAAGACTGACAGGATCTGTAGTCTACCTCCCATCATCCTTTGCTACTGCAGGCTGGCTAGGGCTAATGGGTTTTGCAGTGCATCTCCCATCATCCCATGCCACTGGCCATGCTGGCTAGGACTAATGGGATCTGCAACCCACCATCCCTCACCATCTAGTGTCTCAACAAGGCCAGGAAGGGTGCAGTGTTAGCAAGTGACAAAAATGCGAAGCTGATACCATTGGCAAGATAAAGAAAGGCAGTTGTAATGGCACAAAATGGCTGAAAAAGAGAGAGAAAACAAGGTGACCCGCACAGTTTTCAATCAGGACACTGGAACTCCCGCCACTCTGTTCTTGCTAAGGGGACGGCTACAGATTGCAAAGGCTCAGAGATGTCTGGATCGTTTTTCCTGGAATGCATCCACCATCGCTCGCAAACTTGTCCTCAAGGGAAACACTAATTGGCCATCAAAAATCCATGCTGTGCTTTATCAAGACCATCAGCGACTCCTGCCTTCCTGATTTCACCCGGCAAGATTTATGCCAAGGCAAAAACAAAACAAAACAATGCCCTCCAAGAAACCGCTAAGGCAGGAGCCCGCCAGAATACTGCAAGGCCCAGCCAGGTTGGGACTTGCTGGAAGACGTAGACCGGCCGGGGCTGGCTGGACGAAACCTGGATGGGAAATCTCTCCAGAGACAGCCTCTGCCACTCTCCCCGGTTGGCTTCCAGAACTATTCCGGTCCTACCTGGGTATCGGTAATTGCTTTTTAATCATTTCCACCCTTGGGCCAGATTTGCTCATTCAAAGGTCTTTCTATGAAAAGTCGGGGAGAGTCGAGGGATGGGACTGGAAATGGCTCAATCCTTCCAGTTAAAGAGGCAGGAATTGGTGGGTGGGTGGATGCTACTCAAAGAAACAGGGCTCCGAGGGAGAATCGGGGGCCACACAAAGGCAGAAAAAGGTGCAAAGCTTGGAAGTTAAGCCTGCGGACTCCAACTCTCAGAATCCTTCACCAAGCTGTGGATTCTGGGAGCGGTAGCCCAACAAAGGAACAACCCCACCAGACAGAAAGGTCTACGCGGATGACAAGTCTTTGTAGCCGAGATCCATAGCATTTGAATGAGAAGGTAGGGAAGGTTAAGAAGAAAGCGGCACTTACACAACATACACATACATACAAGTTAGCATTTAGACAGCGGACGTCCCAGGGTTCCTGCGGGAAATTCCTTTCATCATTGGCGACTGACGGCAAACAACAGCCCCAAGGTGAAAACCTGAAGACTGCAGTGGGATCAACAGTTCTAAAACAGAAATGCTTGCCTTAGAGGAAAGCAGGTCTATACCCAGAGGGAAGATGAAAAATACTAATACATTTTTTAAAAAAGGAGGCACAAAATGGTTGTGGAAGGGGTGGCACGCCTCACTCCCTATCGACATTTCTGCTTTCAGAAGCAAAAAGAAAATACGGAGGTTATACGTGCAAAAGGCAACCTTTCAGATGTTTTGGATTGCAACTCCCAGCATCCCTTTCTCCATAGCCACTCTTGCTGTGGCTCCTGAAAGTTGAAATCCCAAAGGCCTGGAGGGGGGTAAAGTTCCCCCAGCTCTGCTCCCAAAGCAAGATGCTCCTATCCTTACTCTACATACAAAACAGCTCTTTTTAAAATAAATAGAGAAATAAAGCAAACAGATTTGACCCCAGCTCCCATCAGTCATTGAGTACATGGCCAATGGCAAGGAATTATGGGAGTTGGGCTGTGGTTGCCACTGGCCCTAGTCCACATGGCTGGTGAAAAGGGATGATGGGGGGATGAATAACAGCTCCCAACAGCCCTAGTCTACACAGCCAGTGACTGATATGAGATGGACTGCAGTTTCCATCAATCCTAGTTAGCCAGTGGCAAGGGATGATGGGAAATAAACTGTAGCTCCCATCAACCCTGCACAGAGGAGGTGGGCAGGGACTCACCTGGAGAGAAATCCAAGCAGATGCCAAAAAACATGCATTCGGGTGAAACTTCTCTTTCAAAAAAGGGCCACAAGAAATTAAGAGTTTGAGATGTGTTGGACTACCATTCCCATCTTCTCCAAGCTGGTACAAGCTGCAAGCTGAGGATGATGGGATGTGTGGTCCAACACATCTTAAAAGGCCCCGTATTTTGGGAGGGAAGAGAAAGATACTTCCAACACAACCAGCTCTACTCCAATCCTAACATCCCGTTGAGGCAACACAAGCAGAAATGATGCACAGAAACCCATTTTCCCCCACCCTGCAAGACAAAAGGCTTCCTAAAGCCACTCTCCTGACGAAGTTAGCAGCTTCCTCTCATTAACAGCAACTTCCTCTCATTAGCAGCGGCTTCCTCTCATTAAACACATGCATACTTACTGGCCTAATGATCAGGAATGTGATTTTTCACCCTCGGTCCATAACTGAAAAAGGTCATGGAGAAACTAGCACCGGATTCAAATTTCCACTTGAGTGGAAGTGGGGGGTTTCCCCCTCCTTTCTGTTTCTCCAAAGGATTTGAACAAAACGTAAGGAATTAAGAAGCAGAATAGAAAGAAGAACAGATGCGTGCAAAGACAAAACTCCGAATATCCTAAGAAAAAAACCCAGGTTTTTAAAAATAAAAATAAACCAGAGTATTTCTCTTTCTCGGTCTTACTGATGCCAAGATGAACAAGTACTGACCAAACTGGGAATTGTGTCCAAATGCTGAGTCTTTTTTCCTTGGTCTTTGAGATGGTAACACTTGGATTACATATCCAGGGATAGCTGTGTAGCGAAGTACAACAACATCCAAAATCCACAAAACAGGGATACCTTTATTGCACAAAATACACGTTGCAAGCTTTGCAGGGGAGCTACAGTTGCAGCGGAGCTTTGAAAACTTGCAACATGCATTTTGTGCATTTTGGTTGGCCAAGTTTTGTGGATTTTGGATCTTATTGGGCTTGGATTACGGTAAGGCAAGATATGCAGAAGAGGAAAATTCACAAGAGGGAAAAGTTACTTTTTCTGCCTGGAATATGGCAGAGAGAGGAGTCTTCTCAAACCTGTTTGGAGGATGGAAAGTGTGATGTTGAGGTGACATCCGTCCAAAACTGGCAAGGAGAAGCAGATGGCAAAGGCCAGGACTGGCCAGCAAACAGAGAAATTCCAGCCCTTCCTTCATTTTTCAAAAACTTCCAGGGTCTCCCCATAAGGAAATCAGTTTGGATTCTGATTTGTTTTTAAGTGCACAAAGCAGGGCCGAGAGGGCGGCACAGAAGCAGCAGCTCAGAGGCAAAAAGGCAGTGGTCAGAGGGTCTGGTAGTGTTGCCGTAGTCTGGCCTGCAGGAACTCGTGGGTCAAGTTGTGCCGAGTGATAATCCCGACAATCTGGAAGACAGGTCAGAGGGGAAGAGGAGAACATGAGAACCTAGAAGGGACCACCTTGTTGGACCACAGGAAAAGGTGTGCGCCTCTCTCTGTGTCTCCAGTCCTTGCATCCAAGGGGGACTCCATCTCCCAAATGGCAGGATGCTCAGCCCAAAGGAAGGGCTACTTTCTAGAGCTGGGGAACTTCCTGCCATAAGGAAAGGTACACAAAACAACACATACATACAAAGGACATGCAGTTTCCTGCCTTTGTGCTACCATTACCCAGTTAGTATTTGAGATCTCACAGCCTTGGCTTTACTTGAAGGTATGTCAGCGACATCTGGTGGTGGATTTAGGAGTGCATCCACACTGCAGAATTATAGCAGTTTGACACTGCTTTAACCACCATGGCTTCATTCTAGGAAATCTTGGGATTTGCCATTTTTATGTGAGGCGTTTACCCTTCTCTGTCAGAGAGGTCTGGTGCCACACTAAATGGCAGATCCCAGGATTCACAGTTTAGCCAGCGCAGCTAAAGTGGTTTCAAACTGCTACAAATCTGCAGTGCAGATACACTTTTAGGTCAGGACGGGGCAACTCTGGATGAATAGGAGGCCACGTTAGCCCTCCGGAAGACCTTGGAGGACAATACCTCTCCACCACATCTGCTCCCAACACCAGCACCATATTTTTGTCCCAAACACTTTCTAGGGGACACAGGAGCAGATTTTTGGGCCTTTTCAGATGCTGGGGGGGGGGCATTTTAAACAAAAAATAAACATGTTTGCAAAATTGTCAAGGGTCTGCCACATCATATAGTAAAAAGGAAGCTTACTTACTGGTTAAAAGAAAGCATGTAAGAGACCAACCAGACCTCCACAGCCTCCCTAAACACGAGTACACAACTCACCTCTCCGACAGCATTCACCACTGGTAAATGCCTGAGTCCCATCGTCCTGAAGAGGTTGAAGACTTGGGAGACATGGGTGTTGGGTGAGACGGTGAATGGGGAAGGGTTCATGTAGGGGGTGACATCCTGTCAAAGGAGAGAAAGAGAGATACATGGGAGTTTCTAAGAAGAGATCTGATTTTATGCATCAGATCCCGCCTGATCTTGGAAGCTATGCAGTGTCAGCCCTAGTTAGTCATTGAGTGGGAGACCACCAAAACAAATACCAGGTGTTGTAGACTGTACTTCAGAGGAAAGAATTGGCAAAACCACCTCTCAAGCATTCCTTGCCTAAGAAAACCCTGTGAAATTCATGGGGTGAAAGGAGTCCTGACAAGGAATGAATATTCATGAGGAATAAATTGCTTATTTAAAAAATGGATGCGTCCAAGTTGTACATGGCAGCACATCTGCAAAGAAATGCCTCCATCCACGTACCACAATCATCCTGGGGTTTAGCAGCGTGAGGTCCAAGTCATGGATGTCTGGGTAGCGAGGGTAATCCTCAGCCATCTCCGCATATGAGAGACGAGGTTGGCTGGCACTCTGAGAGATGAAAAAGAGCCTCAGTTAAGCTTCTGGTGGCTAGCTGGGTAATGGAGTAGTAAATCCACTCTGGATTTTAATCAAACAAGTTATCAAAGGTGTTGGACTTCCCAACAAATTGTTATTGTTGTTGTTATTACAGCGGGCCCTCCAGATGTAGAAGCCATTCTCAAGACCAAGATGTGTCATCACCCCAGGAACTTACCGACTGATTTTCCGCATAGCAGATGCCCCTCACCAGCAAGGTGACCAGCTGCGATCGCAGGATCAGGCCATGGAAGGTCAAGGGGCGGAAGCGCTCCTCCATGGTCCATTCTTCACTGGGTGACTGGTCCGGGTATAGGTTGGGGTAAGGCGTATACCTGGGAGAGATTGAGTAACTTATTCAGAATAACTGAGCAATCATGAGAGTTCTTTGGGAGAGACTGGACAGTGCAAATGTTGGATGAGTTTTAACCAGCCTTTTCTGTTCCAACATGAGCCTTCGTGGACACTAATCCATTTTTTCAGAGGAACTAAAGAGTAGATTAATATACACAAGAGCTAAATTAAATCGGTTAAGTCTCAAATATGCTGCTAGATTCCTCCTTCCCACCACATGAAAGTTCATGCTAAAATAAACCAGTTAGTTTCAAAGATATTACTAGACTCCTCCTTTGTACCACACAAAAGCTCATGCTGAAATAAACCAGTTAGTCTCAGGGGTATTACTAGACTCCTTCATCCCACGACACAAAAGCTCATGTTGAAATAAACCAATTAGTCTCAAAAGTGCTACTAGATTTCCCATCATCTTCTTGTTCCTGTTTAGGCTGTGATAAACTAAGATGGCTACCTCTTTGCCACCCCAAAATTCAACAAGAAAGGTGGAAGACACTCACCTCCGTTCCAGCATCTGCTGCAACATGTCTTCTGTCTCCGATGGTTCTTCTGTGGTGATGTGGTCATCGCACACATTGCGTAGCTCACTGGATGGGTAGGATTTCATGGACTGGCTACGCTTGCGCTGTTCGCTGGCTCTGGTGAGAATGCTGGATTTCTAGGAAGAGGAAAAGAAGAATCATCATCCCAGCCTCTTAATGAAACTTTTTTAAAAGTAGGGGCAGGACTTTAGTTATGTTGGTTATGACTTGTCTACACAACTGCGCAGTGAGGAAGCCCACTTTTAGAAAGCCTGTATGTATACTATTTTTGTCCTCTACTGCACTGAGTTTGTAAGCTGCTTGGGATAGAGGTCCAGCTGTGTGTATGTGTGTCACACATGTCTTTCACACATGCCTTTCTGAAAAGCATCTGTAGAAGCCCCACGTACAGATTTCTTCGTGGAAACTGGAAATCCTCCCACCAGAACTGGGGCTATCAAAGACTACTGTTCCATATGGGAATAATTCACTCCCCCTTTTTAAACGAGCGGGTGTTGTCTTTCACCTTGAACTTGATGTTGTTGCTGATGAGCTGGTCCCATTTCATGAACTCCTTCTCATAGGCACGGTTTTCAGTCACCACTGGGAAGGCATGATGAACCGTTGTGCGCAGAATGCTCACAAGGGATTGGATCCGGGTGTGGGGGTAGACGTACATCAGGTTGGGTTCCATGATATCACAGGCTCTCAGTCTGAGACATAGAGAAAAAAAACAATTACAGGTTGAACTGAACCATGGCTATCAATTCCTATAATATCACATCTTGAAACCAGTTGGAACTGGCTGAAGCACACAGCTTTAACTTCATACTTGTCCATCTCTGCCTTGGTTTCCCACTCCAGGAGAGGCACCCCACGGAGGTTGATATAGATGTCATAGATGCCCTTGTTGAAGAAGTCTCCGGTCCACTTGGCCACCTGGGAAGGAAGAGGGAGCAGCAGTTACAACAAGCTTTTGCATGGTTTCTGACTTATGGCGCCTTAAGGTGAACCCATGACAGATTTTTGTTTTGTTTTGCTTTTTTGGCAAGATTTGTTCAGAGGGGGTTTGCTTTTGCCTTCCCCTCGGATGCTGAGAGTGTGTGGCATGTCTAAAGTCACCCAAGGTGACTTTCAGAGATTCAAACCCTGATCTCCAGAGTCGTTGTCTAATGTAGTGCAAAAAAATGCAAAAGCTTTCAAAGGCTTTCAATTTAAAGTTATACCCTTTTATATTTCATCCTTTTATTTTCTTCTCACTCTGAATTGGTCTGTTCGGGACCTCAATCACCATTTTAAAAAACCCCTCACCCAATGATAATGGACAACCTAGTCTAGTCCCTTTTCTGAACTTTAATAGATTTGGTCAAATCTCCATTTATCTGTGCTTCTTGCTTATCATAAATCTCCTCAATCTGGTCTGTAAAATTCTTCCCCAAACCCATCTTCTCTAATGTTGCAAACAAAAAACGGCCAGTTAACATTGTCAGATGCTTCTTCAGCATCTAAAAAATAAAATCATAGCCATCTTTTTCTCGTTATGCCTCTCATAATATTCCAGTATATCCAAAACACATCTAGTGTATCAAGAGACTGAGATCCAGCATGGTGCAGCAGTTTGAGAGTAGAACTTGAGACTCTGGAGATTGGGGTTCGATTCCCTGCTCAGACATGGAAACCTGCTGACTTTGGGCGAGTCAAACCCTCTCAGCCCTAGAGAACTTGTGACAGGTTTGCCTTAGGGTCTCCATGAGTTGGAAACGACTTGAAGGCACAGAACAACATGTCAAGAGACTCACCATCAGCGTGATCATGATGGGCAGTCCGTACGTGATCTCGTTGGTGGACTCGATCAGGATGACGGTGAGGCTGATCGTCATCCGAACCACTCCACCCAGGAAGGCCGCCGCACCGATCAGTGCAAAGGTCCCCGAGTAAATGTGGTCCAAACCAATGTAGCTGGGAGTACAAAAAGCATGGGGGCATTAGGACCTGGCTGAATAAAGCCCCAATCCTGGGTCAGAAGCTCTGCCCCTTTGCCCCTCCAATCATGGTACAAATGCAAAGCATGTGCCCCTCTCATCATGCTGCAAACGCAAAGCAAGGGAGGCACCTTTTAAGGAGGTTGGCAACCAGGCGTCCGAAGGCTGCCCCACAGAGAAGCGAGGGAACAAAGAGGCCGCTGGGCACAGAGACTCCATAAGTCCAGCAGGAGAGCAAGAAATAGAGGAGGAAGAACAGGGAGAGTGTGATGGGGCTGAATGTGCCTGCAAGAGAAGAGGAAGAAGAGATTGTGTTGCAAGACTCTGAAGCTCTACCCTTACGATAATAGGACCCTCTGCCTCCACAAAGCCAGCCAAAGCACCAGCATCCTTGCAAATATTTATGGCTCCATGGCAAAGCAGGGGAACCAGGTTGTTGGGCTTCTGCTCCTAACATGGCAACAGGTAAAGGATTATAGGAACTGTAGCCCAAAACACCTGCTCAGCCCTACCATTCTGCAAGTTGCATTCAAAGATACAGCCATGCTAGTCTGCATCATTATACAAAGGGAAAGTGCAGTACTTTTGAGGCTAACTAGGGCCTTGTCTACATGGACAAATGACCCCAAATTCTCCCAGCCTCACTGCATCCTGTTTACATGATGCAGGGGCTAATACCCTGAATTGGAGAGATAGAGAGAACAGACTGCTGCCACATTGCAGAATTAACACAATTTGACACCACTTGAACTGTCATGGCTATGGAATCCTGGACTTGTACTTTATTGTGGCACCAGAGTTCTCTGACAGGGAAGGCTAAATGCCTCATAAAACTACAGATCCCAGAATTCTATAGCATGAAGCCATGGCAGTTAAAGCGGGACCAAACTGCACTGATTCTGCAGTGTAGATGCAGCCCAGGAAGTTGGTCAATACATCAGCTGGACCTTCTTCCTCCCAAGCGTAGCTATGGATGGCCCAGCTCTTGACCTCACCTTCCTGGTGAAACAGCTGCAAGATGGCTGACTCCTGAGGATTAAAGAAGAGTGTTGCCATGTCGTTGTAGGTGTCATTGGGGCAGAAGAAGGTCTTGATGCTGGAATTCACTTCATCGGATGATGAGCCCTAGGCAACATGAAGCAAAACACTCAACCAAGTCATCAATAAACTTATACCAGGGCAGGAACCTTTGGTCCTCCAGACATTCACAATCCCCTGCTATTGACCATGCTGGCTGAGGTTGATGGGAGCTGAAATCCAAAATTCCAGAGGGCCAAAGTTTCTGCACCCTAACTTATACCATATGCAACACAGTGGGAGGGGAAAGAATATCCAAAGTTACCAATCCTGATATTTCAGATAACACTGCCAGAACATGTCCACTTTCAAATTATAATATCATTCTGTAAATTGGATAACTTAGTTCCTCATTAATTCTGGCTGCAGAAAGCCAAAGGAAAACACACACACACACAAACAACATCCTACAAGTCTTGGAAACAGCTCTTGGAATCATTTGAGTGGGGGATCATTTTAAGAAACCAATGAAGAAAAAGCTGCTGAAGGGATGCTTTTGCAAAAATGGATATCCCTGATGGGCAAGACGGTAAGGTTGCTGGATCCGAACCCTCAATGGCATCAACTTATGTTAAGAAGCAACAATGAAAGGTACAACAAATGCACAGCACAGCTTTTCAAAATTCAGGCTGCTTCACCCTCCTATGTTTTCTGTCACCAATACTGGCCTTGTATTCCAGTCCTGTTACTATTACTTTGTGGTTGTGGAGCACTGCTGAATTCTCAGCTGCTTTGGAGTCCCCTGAACATTTCCCCCAAATATTTTTTGGCATTCCTGCAAAGCCAGGTTTATCTCTTGGGCATGGCAGGTGCCATTTTGGGTACATATTGCCCGGCACTCACCACTGAAGTTTGTAACTAGAAGTAATGACAAATGCAGAGAGGGAACATGCACTTTCTCAATTACCTGCAGGCTGAGAGAACTGTTGTCTCCATGGTTGGCAGAAGACAGCGGCCGGCATTCTCCTAGAACCATGGAAGCGACAAAGACCACAAGGGTAGTCGTCAGGCACACTAAGAGGCTCTCCAAGACTCTGCAAGCAACACAAGATAGAAAGCGTGCAAAATCCAAAGTTCAGACCGCATCCCTGCTGCCCCAGTTGACTTTTATTCTTTGCATATTATTTATTTTTACACTCTAAAGACACCAGATCCTGTCTGGTCTTGGAAGCTAAGCAGGGTCAGCCCTAGTTAGTATGATATGCTGACTGTGCCTGCTTTAGTAGGTAAACTAGATAAAACTGTTAGTGACAAGTGAGCTGAAGAGCCCACTGCCTAAGTTAAAGCATGAGCACTTAGAACAGTAGTTGATTCATGAGTCTATAAAAATGCAAGCTGGCAAGAAAAGTTTTTTCCATCCTGCCTTCTGGTTATGGAGAGCTGTGAAGGTGCAACAAAATGGAGGGTGGTCATTTTGATCAATGCTTCTTGTGTTGTATGTACACATTAAGTACATTAAGTTCCCATTAAGTTCGGGACTTCTCCTCCAGCTCTGCTCCCATCCTCTAAGTTTGTAATATTTTTAGCAGTGTGGTGTAGTGGTTTGACCACTGGGCTATGACTCTGGAGACCAGGGTTCAGTTCCCAGCTCAGCCATGAAACCCACTGGGTGACCTTGGGCACATTACACTATCTCAGACTCAGATGATGGCAATGGCAAACCCCCTCTGAAGAAACTTGCCAAGAAAGCCCCATGATAGGTTCACCTTAGTGTTACCATAAGTTGGAAATGACTTGAAGGTGCACAACAACAAACAACAGCAACAACAATCTTTTTAGTATTGCCCAGCTCCTTATCCATCCTTTGCTAGTGAGGCAGTCAATCACACATAAACACAGAGAGAGGGAAAAGGTAAAAAGAAGAGGCCAAGGTACCTGACCAGCTTGGGCTTGGGGTGGACATTCCGCATGCGGTATTTGGCCAGCCGCTTGTTGATGCAGTTGAAGGTGGCACCCAAAAGACCCCCGACGACCCCCATCAGGATGAAAAAACCCAGGTCCACAACTGTCCAGAGGTGGCATTTTTTATCAGATTCTGAACACTGCAAGGAAGGGTGAAGATACAAAGGAAGTGGGGTAGACAAAAAACAATGGAGATAAGCAGATGGAACATATCAACGCACCACCCCAAATGTACTTTGATTTCAGAAGCAAACCAGGATCGGGCCTTGGTGGGCGACCCATCCTGGAAAGCTATGGCTGCCAGCCAAGAGTCAATAATCCTGGGTTAGAGAGACACCTCCTAAAGGTCTCATTCCAGATATTGCGTTGGTCTTCCACAGTGTAGATATAAAGCAGTTTGACACTACTTTAAATTGTCATGGCTCCATTCTGTGGGATATGTAGTTTGGTGAGGTATTTAGCCTCGTCTGTCAAAGAGCGCTGGTGCCTCATCTAACTACAGAGCTCAGGATTCTGTAGCAAATCCTGGGATTTGTAGTTTTGTGAGGCACCAGCACTCTATGGCAAAAAGACCCTGTAAAAAACAAGTCCCAGGATTCCCTAAGATGGAGCTATAGAACTTAAAAGTGGTGTCAAACTGCATTTTTTCTAGTGTAGATGCACCCCAAGAAATTTCTCTCTTCCAAAAAGTCCTTGAAGCAAGTTTGTGACACAATTGGAGAGTACTGGGCATTTTCTTTCAGAGTAATGATGAAGGAAGCGAAGCAGCCATGTTAAAAAGCACACACCTTGAACTCTCCAAAATTCAGCAATCCCGGGAGTTGAAAAGAGCCCCAGCTTCCAAACTGAATCCCAGAGCGGAAGAAGTTCAGAGTGAAGGTAGCAGACATGGAGCAGAAAAGCTGGAAGGAGAAAAATGACAGTGTGTTCACATAGTTCAGAGGTGGGCAAGGTAAAGCCCTTCCACTACCTACATGCAATCCCCTAGGGGTCAACATTTCTTTTGGAAACAAAATTCAGATAAAGTTTTTTGCCATCCAACACCCTCTAGGGACTGTGCAGGATGATTCTGCCATGCTTTTGAGCCACCCTGGTCCATTTTAAGCCTTTCTTAAAACCGGGAAGTGAACAGGAAGTGATTTCCTAGGAGCAACAGTCGGCTTCCCTCTCTGTCCCCAAACTAAGCCAGATCCTTAACCCCCTCCACTTGATCCTTACCACTTTCCACGTCAGCCCCTGGTTCCAGAAAGATGAGCCCTCTTCCAGGCTGAAGAGTGTACCTCCAATGGGCGCCCCAAAAGCTGCTGCCACCCCAGCAGCTGCTCCTGCAGACACAAAGTCCCTTTTGTCCCTAGATCAAAAAAGAATCAAAATACAAGGTTATTGCCAGCTGGGGATTCTGGGAACTGTGAAGAATTAACTTCTCTAAATTTTACTTAGAGAAGGCCACTGAAGAAACTACAGGTTGAGTCGTCCTTATCAGGAATTCTGAAATACTCCACGGTCCAAAATCATCTACATGGTGACACCTTTGTTTTCTGATCATTCACTGTACATAAATTTTGTTCCATGCACAAAATTATGAAAATGTTTGCCTAGAAAATTACTTTCAGGCTATGTGCATACAAAACATAAATGAATTTCATGTTTAGACTTGGGTCCCATCTCCAAGATAACTTATTATGTACATATATGCCAATATAAGTATTCCAAAATTCAAAAATAACTGAAATCCAAAATGCTTAGGGTCCCAATCATTTTGGATAAGGGAGACTCAACCTGTACTTCATGAAACCACAAATCCCCAGATTCCATACAATGGAGCCATGGAAGTTAAAGAGGGATCACATGGTGTGGATGCACCCCAGAATACCCTGAAGCCCTCCCCATCACAGTGTGGTTACCATACCTGTCGCTGCGGAAGTAGGGGAAGTTAAACCGGATCTTCTTTAGAGAGATACTTTGGAACTGGAGAAGTAAAAAAGACCGACAAAAATGTAAACTACCAAGTACGGTGCTAAGGTATGATCTTTCCTGACACTGCAGGAAGTGATAGTGAGTTGTAAGGTAGATGTTTTAGTGATCAGATTTGCATGTTTGCTTAATGTGGGTGAAGGAACTGTGATCTTTCAGACCTTGTCAGACTGCAATGCCCAGCAGTCCCACATAATGCAGTCAATGACAAAGAAGTCTGGGAGTTACTGTCCAACTCAGGAAACCCCTGCTTATCTGACAGGTTAGGGACTGGAAGACTGTTAGAAAGTGGAATTGGTTGAAAAGTGGAACCCAGGTTTATTCAGTTTGGGATTTGTAGTTTTACAAGGCCTTGTCCAAGAGTGCTGGGGCCTGACCAAACTACAAACCCCAGGATTATGAAGTTACAGCAATTAAAGTGGTTTTAAACTTCATTATTTCAACAGTGTAGATACACCCTTGGAGGGTCTCTCATTCATAGGGTTGGGATTAGTCAAAGCCAACTTGACAGCAATGTACAACCAAGAGTAGCTAAAATATTAAATGGCAAGGTAGAGCTGGCTTCCATGGACCAGACTACTGGAAGATGCTCTCCCTTTCTCTCACCTGAGGTAAACCAGCGCCCACCACGGCCCCGCTGTGTATCATGGGCCCTTCCTTCCCCACAAAGAGACCTAGAGACACACACATGAAGATGCAGAATTGTAAGAGAAACCAGGGGAGAAATGTGTTACACATCCAGAGGAGACACTGCAGAGGAGTCCCTTACCTCCAGCCACACTGAAGAGCACCCCTAGAGCTTTGCACACCAGAGTCCGGAGACGGACAATCCCGGGGACTTTCACACCGTTCAAGTAGCATTTGATCTCAGGAATCCCGGAGCCGGCAGCCACAGGCTGCAAGGAAAGAACCACAAGTGTATAACATTGGGCAGAGGGGGGCAGCCACCTCAGGCAGCAAATGCAGAGGGGATGACAGGGAGGTGCTGGAATAGAGAACCACAACCTACATTGCAGCCTTTGAACTACTTTCCCTATCTTCCAGCATAGGGATGGATACCTTCACATTGCCACAATGATACTAAGCTGCCTTGAATCCCATCTTGGGGAGGGAGGCAGGATATGAATTCAATCAATTTATCAGTCAATCATATATTTAACTCGCCAGCAGCATTGTGTTACCTGGATCAAGACAAGGAGGCTGGAGAAGAAGATGAAAGTGAGGTTAAAACCCAGGAGCTCCAGCAGGGATACTGCGAGGCAGCCTTTCTTGCTACATTCCTCCACCGCTGCAGGGACAAAGTCAAGGAAATGGGCACAAAAGGTCTCTCTCTTTCCCATCATCCATCTCTCTCTCTCTCTCTCTCTCTCTCTCTCTAGATTTCCCACCTATATATCAGAAGTGTGATGGTGGTATTCAAATCTTCTTTGCATATCCAAATTGTTTTAATACTGTGCATAATTTAATTCTATTACAACACTCTTTTGGTATGTTTTAATTGTATCATCATTTTACATCATAAGCTGCTTTGAGTCCTAATTCTGGTGTGGTGGTGGAAGCAGGATATAAATAAATATGAAATAACAACAATACATTCGCTAAAACATGTTGACTAGTCCTTCTTTTTGTGATTCAAGAACCTACCACTAGTATTTCCATATTATTTCAACCTCTAATACCAAAGTTTCTGTTAAAGAAGTAAAAATTAGGAACACATCTACTGGGTGTGCAAAGGGATCATGTAGCACCTTTGAGATTAAGTGTGCAAAAGAAGTTGTAGCACAAGCTTTGGTTGACTTGGTCTACTTCCTCAGATGTATGGAGTGAACTGATGTCCAGAAAGGACCTTTATAACCAGAATGTATGAATAGCCATAGAAATACAAAACTTGCAGACAGGGTGATAAGGTGGCAAGTTCAGTTTTAACTCTGATTAAAACTGGCAACCACCAAAATAGTCAAGCAGCTGTTGCATTTACAATATATTACACTATTACAATATATTGTAAATATATTTACAAACACAATATATGTTGCCAGCAAAGCTATAAAACAGAGAGAAAGGATACAGCTCTGCACAATGTGGAACTTGAGTCGGGTGAAGAGGCGGACAAAGAAATCCACAAAGAGACCCACCTGTGAAAGAAAGAATGGGAAATAGAGGAAAAGAGGAGAAAGGTTACAAGAAAAAAGGGAATGTTTCAAATTCTAGTTATACTCAGCAAGCCTCACAGGCTACACGGCATCTCATTAACAACCACAAAAGACAAGAATGCATTTGTCAGTTGCCCCCCCCCCCCAAAAGGACTCACACAAATGTCTTACCATCCCCGTGCAGACCCCAATGGCAAATACCATCATCCACTTGACCGCCTCGTACCGCCGGCCTTTCTGCATGGGAGAAAAAGAGAAATTTATATTGATCGTAAGGTTGAACATGAGACAGCAGTTGAACTATGATTCTGGAGACTAGGGTTCAAATCTCTGCTCAGCCACTAAAACCCACTGGGTGACCTTGGGCAAGTCACACTCTCTCAGCTTCAGGGGAAGGCAATGGCAAACCCTGTCTAACTAAATCTTGCCAAGAAAACCCCCTGATAGATTCGCCTTAGTCACCATGTCAGAAATGACTTGAAGTACAGACCTGAAGAACATAACCTCAGCTTAGATAAATTAACTTTCAAAACAGAAACAAATGCAAATGAATTATTTCCCTTAATACCTAAGATTCTACGCAATCTTACCTTGCTGTCCACACCTTCCAGAACTTCTAGGTAGGGTTCGTTGATGCAACGATCATAATCCAAACTCTGGAAGGGGAGGGGAACAAAATAAGCAAGGATAGAAGGAGACATCTGGCATGACGGGAGTTGTATTCCAAAAACTATAAATTAAGAGTTTTCCATCTCCCAAGAAAAAGAGGATGGAATAAAAATCCCAGCAGCTGATCTTCTTAAGGTCACACTCTCTTAGCCTCAGAGGATGACCATGGCAAACCCTCTCTGAAGAAACTTGCCAAGAAAACACCGTGATAGGATTGTCATAAGTCAGAAGCGACTTGACAGCACACAACAACAAAAGCAATATGTAAATATTCCAGAATCCGAGAAATTCCAAAATCCAAAACACTCCTGCTGCCAAGAGTTTTGGATCCCAAGACCTGTAGCGGGTTGGTGGGCATGCCATGAAAGAGATGCCACCATAAGTGGTCAAGTTCAGCACTATACGAATATGGGAAGCAGGCACCCAAGCCTATGCCCGCGCATGAGTCCCCTGGGAGCACATGCACCTTTGTCCTCCATTGAGTTAAGCGTTCCTTTCCTAGTCTCTCACCTCGTAGTCCTTGCGGGGGAGAATTTCGTCATCCTCGTCTTCATTTTCTCCCAGGATGGTCTGGAAAGCAAACAAGTTTCAATGAAAACATCATCAAAGTTTGTTCATAAATGAAAAATGATGCTCACCATAATGGCAGCCAGTGTGATGTTATGGTCTAAGTGTTGGACCAAGACCCAAGTTCGAATCCCTGACTGTGGAAACTCACTAGCGGACCTTAAAGGACATGGCCCTTAATCCCAAGCAAACCAAGAGTGGGGAAAAAAAGGTCTTTACGAGTTGTTTTATATTCAGATCTAGTTTTGGTTTTATAGTTGCTCTGGAAGAGCAGAGGAAGAACTGCGCTTTGCCGGCAGACCTTTCAAATCCGAACCCATGCCCCTTAAAAAGTGTCCTCACAGTAAATAGACAACCGACACCTTCAAGACAATTCGAAAATCCAAGGATTTGGATTTGAAAGGTCTGTCGGCAAAGTGCAGTTCTTCTTCTGAGCTACGGATCTTCCAGAACAACCATTGAAAAAGATCATGCAAAGGCAAACCAGGTAAAAGATCTAATGGTGATGATGATCTTTATTTGCACCTTGCTTTCCTACCAAAATTGAGACTCATATCCGAATGCAAAACGACTTGGTTATCGCAAGACAATGGAGAATCTGAGGAATGGGAGGAGACGCCGGGAAGCAGGAGGGGAAAGAGGTTTGGCATGATTTCTTTGGCTGCCAAGGAAACAGAAAACACCAGACGGCGTGAAAACAAAGAGATGGTGGCTTTGCAGGGCCAGCGATCCAAGGAGAGGTTTGGCTGGGGCCTAACTTGGGCAAGTCACACTCTCTCAGCCCCAGGGGAAGGCCATGACAAACCTCCTCTGAACATCTCTTGCCAAGGGAACCCTATGATGGGTTCGCCTTAGAGTCTGAAATGACTTGAAGGCACACAACAACAAAACTATTGTTTGTTGCACCTCCTTTGGAGTCGTGTATTCAGAGGGAAGTGTAGTGGTTTAAGGGTCAGACTTCAGGAGACCAGGGTTCGAATCCCTATTCAACCATGGAAAAGCAATGGGTGATTCCCTTCGCCTCGGAAAAAGGCCACCACAAGGCAAAGGAACTCTGCACATGCTCAGAGTTGCAGCGACTCACAGGGAAAGGCAACCCTGTGCATGCTCAGAGAGTTGCAGGACTCAAAAGGAAAGCAACCCTGAACATACTCAATGGGTTTCAGGGGCCTAAAATGGAATGCAGCTATGTACAATGTTCAAGGGATTGCAGAGGCTCAAAAGGACAAAGCACCTCTGTGCATGCTCAGGAGATTCCGGGGGTTTGAAAGGAAAGGAACTCTGCTTCTCAGAGGACTACAGAGACACAAAGGGAAAGGAACTTTGCACATGTTCAGGAGATTCTGGGGATTTGAAAGGAAAGGAACTCTGCTTAGAGGATGACAGGGACCACAAAGGAAAGGACGTCTGTGCATGCTCAGGAGACTCCAGGGCCTGAAAGGAACTCTGCACATGCCTAGAGGGTTGTAAGGACCCCAAATGACAAGCAACCTTGCGCATGCTCAGAGGATTCCTGGTCTGGGAGGGAAAGGCACTCTGCACATGGTCAGGGGACTCCCAGGACTGAGGCTCAGCCAGCCCTTAGGCTTACCAGCTCCTCCGGAGTGCGGCTCTCCCTCTCCCCGCAGCAACAGCAGCACCCGGCCGCCATCTTCTCCTCCTCGGCGCCCCTTTGCCTCTGCTTCGCCCCCTTCTTTCCAAAGCCCAGACAGGGGCTCTTGGCGCATGCGCCTCAGGCCCGCCCCGCCTCTATGGCTCAGGCACGGCCAGAGCGGCGCGTCAGAAGTGGAGGCGGAAGACGAAATACCATTGATTGACATCGAAGCGGAGTAACCAGGAGTAAAAGGGGACGGGGCATTTGGCCGTTGGAGGCGGGGCCGCTGGATCAGGAGACTGTGCCACAGAGATAATAAAATAGTAGAAAGAAACACCGCTTGTATGGATGTTGGGCTTCAGGGTTCACTTTAGAAGTAGTGATGTTTTTAAAAAAACAAATGTGGGTAGAATGGGAAAGGAATGGAGAGGAACACACTCTCTCAACCTCAAACACAGCCCCATTAAAAAAAAGGTGGGAAAAATGAGGGAAGGACAAACAAAAGCTCCATCTGCCCTGCAGAATTAACCCAGTTTGAGACTGCTTTAACTGCCCAATGGCTCATTGCTACGGGATCCTGGGATTTGTAGTTTGCTGCGGCACCAGAGAAAGCTCAATGCCTCACCAAACTACAAATCCCCAGGACTCCATAGCACTGGAAACCCAGTGGGTGACCTTAGGCAAGTCACACTCTCTCAGCCTCAGGGGAAGGCCGTGGCAAACCTCCTCTGGACAAGCCTTGCCAAGAAAGCCCCACAATAGGGTTGCCATAAGTCAGAAACAACTTGAAGGCACACAACACAGACCCATGTATGTCTCCTGTGCAAGTCACACTCTCTCAGCCTCAGGGGAAGGCCATGGGAAACCTCCTCTGAGCAAATCTTGCCAAGAAAACCCCAGGATAGCTTTGCATTAGGGTCGCCATAAGTCAGAAACGACTCAAAGTCACACGACAACAGCGTCCTCTCTGAAAGTAGAAGTCCAGAGCTCCCAAATCCCATCATCCCCACCTGGTTCAGAGCAAGGGGATTTTTCCAGCAAGCCCAGCTGCGTGGGTCCCAACCCCGCCATTTGCAACCATTTCCAAAGGGAACTTCCACCCAAGAAATGATGGAAAATAGATTTTTTGGATCAGGCTTTTGCTCTCCTCCAAAGTGCAATTGGTTCAGATGCAACAGAAAAAACAAAACAAAACAGGCCTGTCGTCCAGACAAATTAAATGCAAATATATATTTTCTGTGCAAATTTTGAGAGAAGGGCCTAATTTGGATGAGAAAATTAGTGGTTGCTTTGGAAGGGTGACAGAGGACATGGTGGTTTGAGAAGTGCAAGTGTGATAAAGAGAAATATTATATATATATATATATATATATATTCAGGAGGGTGCATGGCAGAACGGAGTTGATTGGATGACCTTTGGGGTCCCTTCCAGCTCTAAGATTGTACAACTCTATATCTATATCTATAGGTTTTCTCCTATAGAGTTGTACAATCTCAGCACCGGAAGAGACCCCAACGGTCATCCAATCCAGCCCGGTTCTGCCATGCAGGAATACACACCCAAAACCAGCCCTTAAAGATGCCCACCCAAACTCTCTTTAAAGACCTCCGAAGAAGGAAAGTCCAACATCTTCCAAAGTTGCCTAATTCCACCATTCAACAACTCTTTCCGTCAAGAAGTTCGTCCAACTATTTTGTCGAGTCTTGGATTGTGACTCTGGAGACCGGGGTTCGAATCCCTGCTCAGCCATGCCAACCCACCTTGGGCCAGTCACACTCTCTCAGCCTCAGAAGGAGGCCACAACAACAAAACCCTCTGAACAAATCTGGACAAGAAAACCCTGTGATGGGGTTTGCATGAACCCTTTTCATGGTTTGGATGAAAAGCAAAACCCAGACCGACTTCCTAATAAAATAACTACCCAGTAAGGAAAAACATGAAAACAATTCCCCTTCCCAAACTTTGGTCCTCCAGGTGTTTTGGACTTAAGCTCCCAGGCTTCCAAGGGGACTGGGGATTCTGGGAGTTGAGGTACAAAAGACCAAAGTTTGGGAACCACTGCAAAACAGAATGGCAAATTTCAGCACCTTGGACAGCGTAGACCAGGTAGACCAGGTCCCCCAGAACCCACATTGCTTTTCTCTGCCTCCAAATCTGAAACCACTAACAAACCAAAGTGAAGCCATTTTGAAGAGTCCTGAGAGCTGGGAATCAACCTGGAGATACAGATGCAGCCGTCGGACTTCTGAAGACTGCGATTTCCAGCATAAAAAACTATATCTCTTTTTGCAAGATTTGGTGGGTAACTTGGACTGACTATGGGAAAGTGCATTGAATGCTCTGCTGTTGATTATTAGCAATTAACATTTAACCAGTGTGGTTTAGCGGTTTGAATGTTGGACTGTGACTCTGGAGAGCAGGGTTCGAATCTCTGCTCGACCATGAAAACCCACAGGGTGACCTTGAGCAAGTCACACTCTCTCAGCCTCCGGGAAAGGCAATGGCAAACCTCTGAACAAATCTTGCCAAGAAAACCCTATGGTAGGTTTGCCTTAGGGTCACTATAAGTTGGAAATGACTTGAAGGCACACAACAACAAACATACAAGGAGAGCCGTGGAAACCCACTTGGTCCACAATCACATACATGGCAGTCATGGTAGAAACTGGTATCTCAATTCTCCCCTCTAGTTATGGATCGCCATAAATTGAAAATGGCTTGAAGGCACACAACAACAACAACAACAACAACAACCACATTAAGACCTCTGTTTTGGTAGGATTGTGGTCCCCAATTGTGGTGGAGTCTCCTTCTTTGGAGGTCTTTAAACAGAGGCTGGATAGCCATCTGTCTGGGGTGCTTTGTCTGTGAGTTCCTGCATAGCAGAATGGGGTTGGACTGGATGACCCTTGGGGATACCTTCCAGCTCTATAAAATTCTATGATTCTAGATTAAACCTGCATTTCAGATTAAGGCTCCCGATTGGACTGGATTAAGGCTAGAGGCCAGATTAACTCCCCTGGCTGGATTACATTTTGGCCCTCAGATGGGCCAGATTAAGCTTGCTGGTCAGTGGTTCCCATTTTTCCTAAAGGAGCAAAACGTACCTGCGTTGCAAGGCTGCAATCTGCTCCTCGCCTCTGTCGGGGTGTTGGTTGTTTGCTTGTAGAATTGCAACCAGCCATGGAGGACAATTTGGCTGCAAGCAAATGAAGCCTCCATGCAAAGGAGACGGCAGGAGATTAGAGTGGGCCAAAGCCAACCGGTCCATCTTGGCTCTTGACCATTTTCGATGCCAACGGAGCAAGCAGGACCATGGGGCTTGTCGGAGCAGCGGTGGCCACCTACCTCGGGGTCTTGGTGGCCGTGGGGGTCTCGGAGACCACCCCTGCGTCTCATTTCCACCTGGAGGGGGATTATATTCTGGGGGGTCTCTTCTCCCTCCATGTCGGAGTCAGGGACACCCCTTTTTTGAGCCATGGGCAAGTGCCCACCTGTGAAAAGTAAGTGCCATGGGATGGATGGGGAGAGACATTGCAGAGGGGCAAAGGGAGACCATCACTGGGATTTAATCCAAAACACTTCTGGTCAACAAGCATTTCAGGATACTCAGCCTGTGCACTGAAACTGTTTTAATTTTATAAATTATTTCATTCTTTTTATATTGATGCATTTTAAGGCTTTTGTAATGTTTTAAATTGTTTTAAATGTGCTGTGCACTGCCTTGAGTCTCTATACTGGGAGAAAAGTGAGATATAAATTAATAATAATAAAATGGAAAAGCGGTTAAAAGAATGTTATCTGAAGCCGACATGGGTCTGCTGAGAGAATTCAAACCCTGGGAAAAGATCTTTTTGGGGAACGACAGTCTCCTGGGGATTGTAGGATCTGTAGTCCAAAATAGGAAAGTCCAGTAGGGCTAAGCCTTGTCCATCTGTACCTCTGGCTTCTCCCAGGTATCCCCTGAAGGCGGTCAGCTACAACTACCTGCAAGCCATGCGTTTTGCAGTGGAAGAGATCAACAATGACAGCCTTCTCCTGCCAGGGATCTCTTTAGGGTACGAGATTCTGGACGTCTGTTCCCTTACCAACACCATCCACCCACTTTTCTATTTCCTTTCGGACAACCAGTCTGTGATTGAGGTTAAGAAGAACTATACGGATGCCCAGACGCGGGTGGTGGCGGTCATCGGTCCCGATTCACCCTCCGCAGCCATCACGGCCGCTTATCTGTTGAGCCTGTTCCTTGTGCCGCAGGTGAGTTGGATGTCTTCTCCAAGGAGTCTTGGATGTCTTCTCTCAGACCTGAAGTCTTCTCTAAGGAGTCTTGGATGTCTCCTCCAAGAAGTCTTGGATGTCTCCTCCAAGGAGTCTTGGTTGTCTTCTTCAAGGAGTAGCTCATGGGCTGCATGCAACCCTCTCAAATCCGTGTGTGTGTGTGTGTGTATTCCAAATAGCAAAGCTTGATGTTGCTATAAGGGACACCATTTTAATGCACCAATGAGAGTTGAGCATCCACAGATTTTGGGATCCACGGAGGGTCCTGGAACCAAACCCCAGTGGATACCAAGGGTCCACTGTATATATTTTGTTTGGCAGTGGGTACGGCAGGGGTGCAGCCCTCCAAGGTCTCGACACCCTTCCATGGTTGCCCCCGGCCTGATTGAAGATAAAGCCGGAATGACAAACCTCTGCAATGAATCCCTTCACCTTGCTCTCCAGATCACCTACAGTGCGACCACTGAGGCCCTGAGCAACCCCAGAACCTTCCCTGTGGCTTTCCGCACCATCCCGAGTACGGAGCAGCAGATCCTGCTCATCCTGAAGACGATGAAGTATTTCCAATGGAACTGGGTCATCATCCTCTACAGTGATGATGAATATGGCCAACAGAACCTGAAGCTGCTGTACAGAAAGTTGAGGCAATTGCATTCCCAGGTAGAGGATTTCATTTCGGTCAATTCCTTTAAAAATCATTCTGTTTGGGTGGAGAGCCAGTGTGATGTCATGGTTTCAGGGTTGGACTACGATTCCAATCCCCTCTTGGCCACAGAAACCCTCTGGGTGTCCTTTGGCAAGTCACACACTCTCAGCCTCAGAGGGAGGCAAAGACACACCTACTCTGGACCAATCCTACCTGGACAAATCTTACCAAGAATATGTATTTCCCACATAAGGAAGAAATTACTTGAAGGCATGACCTATTGTTGTTGTGTGCTTTCAAATCGTTTCCAACTTACAGTGAGTTTTCTTGGCACGATTTGTTCAGAGCGGCTTGGCCCTTGCCTTCCCCTGAGGCTGAGAGAGTGTGGCTTTGCTCAAGGTCACCCCATGAGTTTTATGGCCAAGCTGGACTTCCATCTTCGTGAATGGATTTCTGTGTGTGCAAAATAGAACTGAGTAGTGCAGATGCAGCCTAAGTAACAGATTTTCTGAAGTTTTAAAGAATGGGAAATGCGGGAGACTCTAAGTAACAGGTTTTCTGAAGTGTTAAGAAATGGGAAACCTGGGAGAAATGAAGTAACGGATTTTCCTGGCCTCTCCAAACCAGGATTCGTGGCTCTGCGTGGCTTTCCAGGAGACCATCCCACACTCAGATGCGAGCCAGAACGGTGCCAACTCGAAGCACTTCAGGGACATGGTGGCCAAGATTGGCAACAGCTCAGCCAAAGTGGTGGTCATCTTAAGCGCCGGACTGCCACTCCGGACCTTCTTCCAAGAAGTCATTTCTCAAAACCTGACAGGCTTGGTGTGGATCGCAGCTGAAGCCTGGGCCACTGATCTGGTCATCTACAGCATGGCCAACATCTCGAGCATTGGCACCGTCTTTGGGGTGGCTGTCGAGAAAGTCCCCATCCCAGGACTGGACGAATTTCGGGTCAGGTCCAGCCCAATGGAGAGCAAGGAAGCTCCGGCCGCGCACATGACATGCAACCAGCAATGTGACGATTGCCTCTCAATGGTCCGAGATTTTGACAGTGCTATCCGGGCAGCTGGGGACCGTGTCTCTTTCAATGTCTATTCCTCGGTCTACGTCATCGCCCACGCTTTGCATGCCTTGCTGGGTTGCAGTGAGACCAAATGCCCCAAAAGAAGGGTTTACCCTTGGCAGGTGAATGGTGTGAATGCTCCCTTTGGGGAGAAAACTCAGGTCATGGTGGGTTCGTTGTCAGTCTCTGGAAAGTTTTAACTATTTGGAGTGACCGAGGCCTCTCTTTGAGAGCCAGCGTGGCATAGTAGTTTGAGCGTTGGACTATGACTCTAGAGACCAGGGTTCAAATCCTTGCTCGGCCATGAAACTCACTGGGTGATCTTGGGGAAGTTGCATGCTCTTCGCCTCAGAGGAAGGCAATGGCAAACCTCCTCTGAACAAATCTAGCCCAGAAAACCCCATGACAGGGTCACCTTGCTGTCGCCATAAGTCGAAAATGACTTGAAGGCACGCAACAACAATAACATCTATTTTTCCCTGTTGTAGCTGCTAAGGGAGGTGGCACGGGTGAACTTCACCCTGCTGAATACCACCATCTGCTTTGATGACAAAGGGGACCCCCCAAATGGCTTTGAGGTGGTCCAGTGGCAGTGGGGCACCCCAAAGAATCCTTTCAAGACCATTGCAAGCTACAGATCCCTGCATAATGAGGTTCAGATTTATGATGAGAACATCATCTGGCACACAGAAAACTGCACGGTAAGGTTAATCCTGACAGATGACCATTCTTACCCTACAGATCCTCCATCCTGCATCTGAAAACGGGCTTGGAAGAGTTACTTTTTTTGGACTTTTGCTCTCTCAAACTGCATCCGCACTGCAGAATTAATACACTTCAATTCTGCTTTAACTGCCATGGCTCCATGCTAGGAGATCCTGGGGTTTTGTAGTTTGCTGTGGCACCAGAGCTCTCTGGCAGAGGGGGATCTTTCTATGATTACTTGTTTTAATTGTATGTAATGTCTGGTATTTTATTATTTTACCCATTTGCTTGGTTTTGCTGCCTTGAAATGCACTGGAGACTTATTCAATCAAGAAGACTGACATTGACAGATAGGGCAAAATTTCTCAGAAAATTACAAACCCCAGAATTTTATAGCATGGAGCCAGAGTAAAATGTGGATAATTTGTCTCTCTTTCTTCTTCTGCAGCCCCCCAAGTCGGTCTGTTCAGAGCAGTGCAAACCGGGGCAGAAGAAAAAACCACTGGGATCCTTTGCCTGCTGCTTTGCCTGCGTGGAGTGTGAAGCCGGGACTTTTCTCAACAAAAGTGGTACTTTTTTCCTCTTTTTGTTGTTGTTGCAAAAAGGATTTATTATTTTAAAATGTATTTTGAGGCTGCTTTGAAGGCGAAAGCCTTCCTGAAGCATCTTACTGGAGAACATCTCCTAGGATAAATTGCCATGTAGCATAACAATGATAATGACAACAATCTCATCATCATCATCATCTCTATTTATACACCACTTTTCTGCCAAAACTGGGATTCATGCTTCACCCTGAATCCATCCTACTAGGACTGCGAGATGGAAAGTGAAACTATATTTGCAAATAATAACGGCATTGGTGTTGTTATTTGCTTTCAAGTCAACTCTGCCCTATGGCAATCCTATCCTAGGGTTTTCTTGACAAGGCCTGCATCTGCACTGCAGATATTATCTGATTTCACACCATTTTAACTGCCACGGCTCAAGCCTATGGCATTCTGGGGTTTGTAGTTTGTGGTGGCACCAGAGTTCTCAGCTAGAGAAGGCTAATGTCCCCCAAAACTACAGTTCCTAGAATTCCATAGCATTGAGCCACAGCAATTAAAGTGGTGTCAACCTGGATTCTTTCTGGAGTGAGGACACAGCCTGAGTCAGCTTTGACAGTCCTCTATGAGTGGCCAATCCTCCATGCCAGCTTAATCTCCATCTTTGCTCTGTCTTGTTCCTTAGACAACTTCACCTGTCAAAGTTGTCCACCCAACATGTGGTCAAAGCCAGGCCAGGAGGAGTGCTTCATGAAGGAGGTGGTGTACCTTTTCTGGGATAATTCCATCACCATCATACTCCTATGCTGTGCTTTGGTTGGGTTCTTGGCTTCTTTGGGGATCCTGGTAATATTTGTCCACCATATTGACACCCCCGTGGTGAGATCCGCTGGTGGACATCTCTGCTTCCTCATGATCGCTTCCCTTGGTGTGGGCTTCTGCAGCGTCTTCTTCTACATCGGCAAGCTGACGGAGCTCAAGTGCATTGGCCGCCAGAGCGCCTTCAGCCTCTGCTTCACCCTCTGCATCTCTTGTATCACCGTCCGGTCCTTCCAGATCATTTGCGCCTTCAAGATGGCCGCCCGTCTGCCCAGGATTTACAACATTTGGAAGAAGTACAATGGACAACAAGTTTTTGTGGCCATCATCTTTGCCATGAAGATGGTCATTGTTGGGTTCAGTTTCTACTTCTACCCTCCAGCACCAGTCCAAACCACGGTTATTGGTGACCCCACCATTGTTCTCTTAATGTGCACGGAAAACTACAGGTCCTCCATGATCCTGAACAATGGCTTTGAGATGGTCTTGTGCTTCCTGTGCTTCTGTTTTGCCTACATGGGGAAAGCATTGCCCAAGAACTACAACGAAGCCAAGTACATCACCTTGTGCATGACCGGCTACTTCTGCTTCTGGGCCACCCTCTTGGTGGTCATGTCCATCTCCAGAGGGGTCATGGTGAATATACTTGACACAGCCATCATGCTGGCCAACTTGTTCAATGTCACTGTAGGCTACTTTGGACCCAAGTGCTATGTGATCTTCTTTCATCCTGAGCGTAACACAGCCGCCTTCTTTCAGGCTGCCATCCAGAGCTACACCATGAGGCAGGAGTAGCCCAGAGCGTACTTGGGAAAGACAGATCCTGTTTGCCTACATCAGTGGTTCCCAAACTTTGGCTCTCCAGATGTTTTGGACTTCAACTCCCAGAAGCCCCAGCCAGCTTGGCCAACAATCAGGAATTCTGGGAGCTGAAGTCCCAAACATCTGGAGGACCGAAGTTTGGAAACCATTGGCCTACATGGTCATCCATTTCATCTTCAAGTATGAAGACTGCAAAGGATTTTCCATCTGGGTTGTCTGATTCAAATGTCTTGGCTTATCCAAGCTGGTGGATCAATTTGGAGAACCATAACTCAATAGTTGTAGGCCATCCAATTGGTTAAGCTAATGGATCATCCAACTCAAATGCCATGGATTGTCCAACTCGGGCCACTAAAAGCTCACTAGTCTCAAATAAAATAGACCACACAACCCGAAGAACCAATGGATCATCCAACTCAGATGCAATAGTTTAAATATGATGTGGTTTAAATATAATGGATCATCACACTTGGGAAACCAATCGATTGCCCAGTTTAAAAGCAATGGACCACACAACCTGAAGAACCAATGAATCATCCCACTCCAATGCAACAGATCATCCAACATGGATGATCACGTGGTTTAAATATGATGGATCATCACACTTGGGAAACCAATTGATTTTTTGCATCTAGGAAACTAGTTTTCTTGTCCTCACGGCTTCTGGAAAGTGCAAGCTGAGGTTTCTAAATACTCCCAAGGAGGAGAAATGGTTTCTCTCAAGGCAGTTGCATGCAAAATGTCTCAGCTCAAGGACTACTAGAGGTTGCATTTCCTTTGTTATTATGTGGCCAAAGCAAGCTGAATAGGCAAAAAGTGATAAGCAAGCTAAAAGGTTTATTGTGCATTGTGTAGTTTAGGGTATGCTCAGTTAGATTACCTGCATTGTGACTTTTGTAGGTCTATAAAACTTCCCTGTACTCTCAATAAAACTGGGTCCATCCCACTCTCTTGCTGTGAAGCTGAAAAAAGAGATGGGTGCGTTCCCTTTGAGTAAAGTATTTTGTGTGTGTGTGTTTGTGATTTCTCTCTGACAGATGACAGGACTTCTCCCAGCTCCACACCCTCCAGGAAAGGTGCATCAAATAGATTTTTCCATTTTTGCCCAACCTTACCTGCATCACAGCTACAATTCGCGAAACTAAGGGAAACAGGGCCTTCTCGATGGCTGCTCCCAAAAGGCAGAATGCTCTCTCATAGGAGACCTGTCTGGCCCCTTCCTTGCTGTCTTTCCTTTTTATTTAGGTTCTTAATTAGCTAGTTGCCTGAAAGTTCTTCCAATGGCTGTGCATTGTTTTCTACTTTGTTAGACTGTTCTGAACTATTAATTTTTTAAAATTAAGTTGGCAGGGAGAATCCTGATTAATCCTCTTCCATCCCACTTTTCCAGCTGCTTTTTAAATGTAGGACCCCTTTGTTTGTCCTTTTGGCTGTCCATGGGATCCTCAACACTCTTCTCCAGCCCCACATTCTCTCAAATGCATTGATTTCCTTCCTATCTTCTTTCTTAACTGTCCAGCTCTCACATCCATCCATGGGAATAATAGGGAATGCAATGGCTTGTATGATTCCTGACTTTTGTGTTGAGTTGTATGTCTCTGGATTTTAGGTTCTTTTCTAGTTCTTTCATAGCCACACTCCCCATTCTTAATCTTCTTCTGATTTCCTGACTGTAGTTCCCATTTCTATCCGTGTTTGATCCCAGGTATGGGAATGCTTTTATTATTTCTATTTCTTCATTGTCTAGGTTGAACTTGTGAAGGTCTTCCTCAGTGGTCATTATTTTTGTTTTCTTTAAGTTCAGCATTAAGCCTGCCTTTGCACTTTCTTCTCGGATTTTCCTTAGTAGGTGTTCCAGGTCTGTGAGGTTTTCTGATAGTATTATGGTGTCATCTGCATAGCTTAGATTGTTGATATTCCTTCCTCCTATATTCACTCCTCCTTTTTCTGTGTCCAAACCTGCTTTTCTTATAATATGTTCTGCATACAAGTTGAACAGATCGGGTGAAAGGATTTAGCCTTGTCTGACCCTTTTACCAATTGGGAACCATTCTGTTTCTCCTTCTGTCCTGACAGTAGCCTCTTGTCCCGAGTACAGATTCCTCATAGGACTATCAGATGTATTGGCACTCCCATCATGTCTTTAAGGGCCTTTCCATAGCCTTTCATGGTCTATGCAGTCAAAGGCTTTGCTATAGTTTATAAAGCACATGCTGATTTTCTTTCAGAACTTCCTGCTATGCTTCATTAGCCATCGTAGGCTTGCAATGTGATCCCTAATGCCTCTTCCTTTCCTGAACCCTGCTTGGACCTCTGGGATTTCTTTCTCCATATGTTGTTGGAGTCTATGTTGCAGAATTTTAAGCATAATTTTGCTTGCATGGGAGATCAGTGCTACGCTCCTATAGTTGCTGTAGTCTATTGCGCCTCCCTTTTTGTGGATATTGACCTCTTCCATATATATGTATACATATAACATAGGTATGTAGAATAAAGAAGGAGAGAGGCAGGGAAGACAAAGCTTCCAGGGGGTATCCAGGCAGTGGAGGCTACTATATTGAGGGAGGCTACGACCTATCAAGCAACAGCCACCCCCTTCAGCCGCCGCCATTTTGGAAGCGGGCAGAGCAAAGAAGAAGAAGAAGAAGCCTGGAGTCAGAGGTTTTAGTCAAAAAGGGGGGGGGGCGTGTCCCTAAGATTGCGTCAACCCTTTCAAAAAAAGAAGAAGAGGTGGGCGGAGGGATTTTTAAGGTGATGCGTATGTTCCCTTCTCTCTCTCTCTCTTTTCTTTCTGTGGCTGTCAAAAGAAAGGGGGCTAAAGGGAAGAGAAATCCTTCCGCCGTTTCCCCCCCCCCCCCACGGTGGAAAGTGGTAGAGACCAAAGGCCAGGTAAGTGCAGGGGAAAGATAGGGTTGGAAGAGTCCAAAACGGGAGCTGCGGGGGGGGGGAGAGAAAAAGAGCTGGGAGACCCCCTTAATAGTACTATTTAAAGAGAGGCTGAGGGGAAGGAAGGAGAAGAAACACATTTTTTAGTTTATTTATTTGTTCACCTTTCAGAAGGGAAAGAGGGCTTTTGCAAGACCCAACCTTCTCCCTCTGTTTATTTAATTTCAACTGCCCCTGTTTGTTTATTTGATTTGAAATGTTATATTACTGGTTACATTTTTTATCCTTCTTTTCTTCCCTGAATGGGATTCAAGGGGGCTGAGAATATATATAAATGAGAATATATATACTATATATATATATATATATATATATATATATATATAAATATTGACAAACAAAAGTTTTTTTTTTTAAAAAAGAAAGGGAATTAAATACCAGTACTGTACTGTTAAACAGGATTTAAAACTCAGAAAACATACCTAAAACAGGTCCCTATGGCAGAAAGAAATCAGTTATTTGAAATAATATTAATAATAGGCTCTTGAAGGCTTGATCCATAAAGGCTCCCTCCTTCATAGCTTTGCTAAATAGCAAAAAAAGCAAAATATTTTGAAAAAACAGGGATGACAGATAAGATACATATTAACAGGACTGTTAAAGAAGACAAATAAACAGGATTTAAAATGTTCCACTGCCCTTATTTATATGTTTCATCCTCTTTTTTTTTTTTTTTGCTTCCTAAATAAATAAATAGATATCGGTTGAGTCTCCTTTATCCCAAAAGTGTTCTGGATTTTGGATTTCTTTTCAGATCTTGGAATAATTTGCCTCTACGGAATGAGATCTCTTGGAGATGGGACCCAAGTCTGAATACCAAATTCATTTATGTTTTGTACACTGTACACCTTGTACACATTGCCTGAAGGTAGTTTAAAACACAATATTCTGAATAATTTCAGGCATGAAACCACATTCATGTGCCTGGAACCATCCGAAAGCAAAAAGGTCACGCTCTCTCAGCCACCCATGTAGATAATTTTGGATTTATTTCAGAATTCAGGAGGAAGGAAACTCAACCTGTAGATATAGTCTCTTCCCATTGCCTCACCCTTAAAAAGCTCTATCTTAGTCAAAATTTCTAAGACCCAAGACTTTTCCTTTTAGTTTTTCTGTCATTTGTGATTTCCCCATATATATATATATATATATATATGAAATTTATAAGGAATAAATGGTAAAGCGGTGCCGAAAAGCCACAGAGAGAGTACCGTATATATATCTATATGTTCATAAGGAATGAATGGTAAAAGAGTGCCGAAAAGCCATAGAGAGTATATCTATATCTATATATCTATATGTTCATAAGGAATGAATGGTAAAAGGGTGCTGAAAAGCCATAGAGAGAATCTATCTATCTATCTATCTATCTATCTACCTATACCTATATGCTCATAAAGAATGAATGGTAAAAGGGTGCCGAAAAGCCACAGGCAGAATATATATAAATATATATATATATATATATATATATATACATACATGTATTCATTCATAAGGAATGAATGGTAAAAGAGTGCTGAAAAGCCACAGAGAATATGTATATATATATATATATATATATATATTTTCTCTGTGTGGCTTTTCAGCACCCTTTTACCATTCATTCCTTATGAATTTCCCTTCCGCACGTTTCCACAGCTGCTTCCTCTGCCAAAAATACTCTCCTTGCATAACCTTATAAATATTTCTCCTTCTCCCCTCCTATTTCACCCCTTATATGGGTGGAATGAAAGAAGGAGGAAACTTAATCCCATTTTTCTTATGGTATTTTGGGGGGAGCACCCCTTCACAAGGCCTTTTAGTTTCCTCCTGACAACATTTTGGGGCCGCATGTCATGCATAACCCATAGCTTTTGGGGTCGCACGTAATGCACAGCCCTTAGTTTGTGGGTGCATTTTCTTGACATGGTGCAAAAGATCACTCTGGGAAAATGGAGGTGCTTAGCTGTGGTTTTCAAGTCTGGTTTCTGACTATCTTTGTGTGCATAATATAGAATGGTCTCCCTCTTTTTGCAGCCTAAATACTACATCAACTTTACGAATGCAAAGTTTTGATCAATTGCGAATGCGATGAGAGCGCAGCCAGTTTAAAAAATATTCTTTTGTGTTGACAAAGAGTAGCAAATCCACCCTCTCAACTTGCATAAAAAGAAGATAAATGCAGGTTTGTTGTTGTTGCATGCCTTCAAGTCGTTTCCAATGGGGTTTTCTTGGCAAGATTTATTCAGAGGAGCTTGCCATTGCCTTCCCCTTAGGCTGAGAGTATGTGACTTACCCAAGGCCACCCAGTGGGTTTCATGGCCAAGCTGGGAATTGAACCCTGGTTTCCAAAGTCATAGTCTAGGGGTGAAAATCATGCAAACAATGCCTTGAAAAGCATGCAGTACTTCTAAAATTCATATTTATAGTTCCAGACCTTTCCCAAGGTCTTTTAAATTGAATTAACGATGATAAAAAGAAGATAAAATGCAGTAACTTTAAAAATCAGTACAGAAGAAACCCTTTAAGAATATGAAGCAAAGGAACGTTAGCACCAAATGCAAAGAAAAGGAAAAGAGAGAAGGAAGAAAAAACAGCCTAGAGCTATATTTTATTATCCCCATTATCCAGATGAGGGCACTGAGGTTGCCGATTTAAAATACCAGTTTTTCTCCTCGTATTTGTTGAAAGTGTAGTTTGGAGGCATGTTTTGCAATAGAGGCAAAGCATCTGGCAGGCCTGTTGGTTTTGCTTTGAACGCGGAAGTTAGATAAAGCAGAGGACACACGTTGCAACCAAAAACAAGGCTTGCAATAGGGCTGGCAATTGTAGTTTCAAAACTTGCAAGGTTGTGGCAAGAAACAGGAAAGGCAGAGCAATGTTTTGGGTATTTTCCCCCCTTTTTCTTTTTAAAGCTACTTGTAAGCCACATTGTCCCAAATTCTCAGTGCAAATTAAAATGGAGTATTTAAGCACACAACTGCAATTCCAGCCCTATGGAATCCTGGGGCTTGTGGTTTTGCAAAGTCTTTTGCCTTCTCTGAAAGGAATCCTGGTGCCTTTCCAAACTACAAATCCCAGGATTCTGTAGGATGGAGCCATGGCTTTTATATGTGTGTGTGTGTGTGTGTGTGTGTGTGTGTGTGTGATTGTGTATTCAAGAATCTTGTGTATTCAAGATTCAAGAATCTTTGCCTTGCCTCCCAGCCCACATTGCAAACCAGAGGTCTGACTCAGATCTGTAAAAGTAGTTATTCGAAGGCACCAAAGGAAGTCCCTGGCTGCATCTGCACTGCAGAATTAATCCAGTTTGACACTGCTTTAACTGCCACGACCCACTGCTATGCAGTCCTGGGATTTGTAGTTTGTTGCGGCACCTGAGCTCTCTCTGACAGAGAAGGCTAAATCTCTCACAAAGCTACCAAATCCCAGAATCGCATAGCCTTGAGCCATGGCAGTTTAAAGTGGTGTCAAAGTGCATTAATTCTGCAGTGTAGATGCAATCAGGGTTCTTGTAAGGATAAAGGAGAGGAGGAGAGCTCTATAGACACTGATGTATCAAGCTTGTTGAATGTAGTGCAGGATGTAAATCTAAGTTTTGCAACTAAATATAAACAAATAGTAAAATAAAGCTGCAACTCTTGCACTCACTGCTTGATGATAGAATTGGAAAGTAAGCAAAACATTTTCAGACTAAATTTTATAATTATGTAAAGTGCCGTGTAAATCGTATACTGCCATATTAATAATAATAATAATAATTCCCCCCCTTTTTTTGCAAATATGCAAACATTGAGTTGTGCTGGAGGACCTAGAGATTCCTAAAAAGGTGTTCTCTCCAGAAATAACAAAAAATGTGGTTTTTTAATTTGCATGTTATTCATGGTGCCCCTGCACCCCTAACCTCAGCAAATAGGGAGGATCCCACTGTACATCCATTTTTTGAGAAACAAGGACACTGGCTTTGTCCCAGCTCTCTCTGCCTCCTTTTAAGAGGAATGACTTGTTACATAAGAATTATCTGCTCCAGCGGTCATTGTTCCCGTCTCCACAAAGAGGAAAGATTTCAGGACACCAAACTCTCCTTGGCATCCGTGAGCACAAGTAATAGTTTTCCACTGCTCCTGCCAATGTCAACAGAGGCCAAGCACAGAGGTCTGGATAAATCTTTGTCCTTACATACTCCTTGTTGGTGACAAAGAATGAAATTTGCAATTACCAGGAGTATGTTCGGAGCCAGCGTGGCGATTGGCGCTGACTCTGGCTTCAACTCCTCGCTCGGCCGTGAAAAGGCAACGCTGGGCAAGTCACACACTCTCAGCCCCAGAATAGGGTTGCCTTGTAAGAAAAGGCCATGCAAGAAGGTGGAAGTCACTGTCACAAGAGCTATAGTTACTCTTCATAAAAGGATTAGATCATTTCCTTGGAAACTGGCACTGGAAAACCCTCTGCGTCTTCCTTGCCTAAGAAAACCCTACAAAATTCATAAGTTGACAGGCGACTTGAAGACACACACAAACAATATTCATCAGTGATACTTTTATTGGCCAATATACTTGCTGCAAGCTTTCGAAGCTCCATGGGCTTCTTGCAACAAGTGTATTGTGCATTTTGGTTGGCCAATAAAAAAGGTATCACTGATGGATTTTGGTTTGAATTTGCTAAATCGCCAACATAGCTACCTCTGAATGTTTTTTGTATTGTGAGACACAATATGTGTATGTATGTCTATGCAACTTGAAGTCACGCCTACCCCTACACGATATGTGTAACACAATCCAAAACAAATCTCTCCCTTGCTCTGCAAACATGCTGTTAAAAAGAAAGTAGGGAGGTAGGCACAGAGCTCTCTCTTTCTCTGAAACACACAATATTTGTATTTCAGAGAGAGAGAGAGCTCTGTGCGTACCTCCCCACTTTCTTTTTAACAGCATGTTTGCAGAGCAAGGGAGAGATTTTCGGATTATCTGGGTCACCTGGTAAACAGCCCAGAAAAGGCACCAGGGTGCGTAATCCCTGCAGAGACAGACAACCAGTCCTTGCAAAGTGTTGAGATGCTCCAGCTGGAGAATGGCAAACAAAGCGTCTGTCTGTGCTGCTTGCAAACCAATGGCATGGGATGGCTTACAATGGGAGGTCGCTGCCTTGGATTGGAAGCCATGCCAGGTTTGGCTTCTGATTGACAGGTGAGGACAGCCCTCCACAGGTGAGGCCTGGGCTGTGATTGGCCGTTGGCACACCTACAAAGCCTGGCCTTTGTCTGCCTTTTGGGAACCCAAGTGGGAATTGGGAGGCATTGCTAGTTTCCACATCTCCTGCATGTGCGGAGGCAGAGGCTGCTGGCTGGGATCCATTTTGGAGAGAGAGACCGAAGGAGAGCCTGTGCAACTCAGTGCAAATTCCCAGGAGGGCATCCAAGTCGGGTCTCGGTTGCATGCAAGCGTGGACAATAAATAAAGTGGAGGGTGCCAGTGAGATTGCCAAGAGGGAGAGGAATCCCAGGCATAAATGGGCTGTGGCCAGGAAGGATCAGGACACCAGGCAAGTGTGGGCAGGCTGTGCCGTCCTTTGGAAATAACCTTCCATTAACCATTCCCAAATAATTCTGCTTGCAGGTAATGCTGCTCCTAGGAATGAGAAGACCGGACTCCCTAGAAAGGACAATAATGCTCAGAAAGGTAGGAGGGAAAGAGGAAGATTGCATTCCAAATAGATAGATTCAGTCAAGGAAGGCAAGGCAGCGTTGAGTTTGCAAGACCTGAGGTTGAGGAGAGGAGGACTTAGAGGTCTCTCATTTATGTGTGTGTTGGTCTTCAGATCACCTGTCCACTTAAGGTGATCCCGTGAATTTTGGAAGACTTTCTTAGGAAAGTGGTTTGGCCAGTTTCCTCCTCTGAAATAGAGCCTACAGAATATGCATTTTGTTGGTGGTCTCCCATCCAAGGACTAACCAGGGCTGAACCTGGTTAGCTTCCAAGATCAGATGGGGTCAGGTGGTCTCTGTGTGTGTGTGTGTACCTTCAAATCACCCGTTGACTTATAGGAACCCCATTAATTTTTAAAGGTTTTCTTAGGCAAGGAATACTCTTGCCAGCTCCTTCCTCTGAAATAGAGCCTCCAGTACCTAGTATTCATTGGCTTCCCATCCAGAGGTTAACCAGGGCTGACGCTGCTTAGCTCCAAGATCAGATGGGATCTGGTGCATTGTGTGTGTGGGGGGGGAGTCACGCACCTTCAAGTCATATGTTCACTTAAAGTGACCCTATGAATTTCACGGGCCTTTCTTAGGCAAGGAATCCTTAGAGGTGGCTTTGTAGTTCCTTCCTTTGAAATCTAGCCTCTAGCACCTGGTATTCCCTGGCAAGTTTCCCATCCACGGACTAACCAGGGCTGACCTTGCTTAGTTTCCAAGATCAGACAGGATCTGGTGCTCTGTGTGTGTGTGTGCATGGTTTCAAATCACCTCTTGACTTAAGGCAACCATTAA
Source organism: Phrynosoma blainvillii (assembly GCA_026167975.1). Classification (NCBI taxonomy): domain Eukaryota; kingdom Metazoa; phylum Chordata; class Lepidosauria; order Squamata; family Phrynosomatidae; genus Phrynosoma; species Phrynosoma blainvillii. The sequence goes on from JANUYF010000015.1 coordinate 8,700,608, forward strand.
TTTCATGGGGTTTTCTTAGGCAAGGAATGGTGGTTTCGCCAGTTCCTTCCTCTGAAATAGAGCCTCCAGCGCTTGGTATCCATTGGCAGTCTCCCATCCAAGGACTAACCAGGGCTGACCCTGGTAAGCTTCTAAGATCAGACAGGATCTGGTGCCTTTAGGAGTATTTTATTCAGACAGTGTCACTGCCCTAAGTCAACACAAAGTGAGCCAACCCCAAAAGGGCACGAAAACCCATCCAAGGACTAACCAGAGTTGATCCTGCTTAGGATTTTTTCATATTTTGAGACTATTTTGGGATCTTCATCAGATCTCTTCATCAGGTGAGAGATGCCAGAAGAAGCTGGCCAGGGGAGAGAGACAAAGGATTGGGATGGGGAGAGGATTTCTGTCCTATAGCATGCAAGTTTTTAATAAAAAGCAACCTTGGAAAAGGCAGGCAGTTTCTGCCCAGTCCCATGAAGAGAAACCCTTGTTTTTCCAATAAAGAGTCATTGGCTAAGAGCTTAAAATTTAAGACCTCTGACTCATCCAGATCTGTGCTTGGATATGTGTGGGTGGGACTGAGGACAAAGTGTTCCTCGCACTCATTTCCTTGTTGTCATTGTCTGACTCACACTCACTCTATGAGCCAGCAGATTGAATCATAGCAGTTAAAGTGGTGTCACAACTGGATTATTTCTGCAATGTAGATGCAACTCCTATGAGCCAGCATAGTGTAGTAGGTTGAGTGTTGGTTGGGCTAAGGCTCTGGGAGACCAGGATTCGAATTCACACTTGGTCGTGGAAACCCACTGGGTGACCTTGGACAAATCACACACTCTCAGCCTCAGAGGAAGGCAAGGACAAACCCCCTCTGAACAAATCTTGCCAAGAAAACCCCATGATAGGTTCACCTTAGGGTCGCTGTAAGTCAGAAATGACTTGAAGGCGCACAACAACACAATGAATGAGAGACTTCCAAGATCCCCGTTCATTGTTCATTGCCCTGCTCAGGTCTTGCAAATTCAAGGTCATGGTTTCCTTGATGGAAACCTTCAATCCATCTTCAATACAATCTTCCTTTTTTCCTACTGCATTCCACCTTCCCCAGCATTTTGTCTTCGCTTATGGGTCATCTCCTGATATGGCCAAAGTAAGGTAGCCTCAGTTGAGCCGCTTTGGCTTCTAGTGTGAACATGTGCATTGTCCATATATTCTTAAAGCTCAAATGAAACAAATGGTTTAGTTTAGCCCAACTGATGATCACATTTTCCTTATTATGTCACCTGTATCGCCTCTAGAATTATTAAATAATTGGCATTTAATCTTTAACGTGAGCCAGCAAGGCCGAGTGGTTTGAGTGTTGGACTACAGCTTTGGAGACCAGGGTTCGATTCTCACTTTGGCCATGAAACCCACTGGATGATCTTGGGCAAGTCACATTCTCTCAGCCTCAGAGGTAGGCAAAAACAAACCTTATCTGAGCCACTCTTTCCAAGAAAACTCCATGCCTTAGAGTCTCCATATGTTTGAAACGAAGGCACACAACACACACAATCTTTAATGTGTACCTTGCACTTTTTTTTTCGTTTAATGGACCCATTCCCCTCATCCCTGCTTTGGTATTTTTCCTCCCTACTTGGGCACTTTAGTGGACTTAATCCCCAAGTGAGTCGCTGCTTTTTCTCTGTTGCAGCAAAATATGACTCGAGAGTCACGCGGCCCCTTAAAGATTAACAGAATAACCCAGTTTCTTGCAACACAGTTAAGACTGATGGATTTATTTTAGCCTGAGCTTTTGTGGGTCTCAGTCTCCTTCTTCAGATGTATAAGAGTTTAATATTTGAGCTTCAGGGTTATATGGATAATGTGTATGATTGGGAATGGGTTCAAAGTCAAATTGGATGCAGAAAATGACATGGTTGCTATAGGAAGAGCTTTGCTGGACTACGGCTGTCTTGCTCAGATGAAGGGGAGTTATCTAGAACATCTACAGGGTGACCCCCTAAAAGCTTCTTCTTGTGGGAGGATACCTTTCAAATAGAGCTTTTATAGGGTCTTCTGTATATGCAAATATTCCAAAATTCAAAAAATATCTGACATCCGAAACACTTCTGGTCCTAAGCATTTTGGAAAAGGGATGCTCAACCTGTGTGAGCCAGTCTGGTGTAGTGGTTTTGAGCGTTGGACTACGACTCTGGAGGCCAGGTTTTGAATACCCAGCTTGGCCATGGAAACCCATTGGCAAGTCACACACTCTCAGCCTCAGAGGACAGCCATGGCAACCCCCCTCTGGAGAAACTTGCCAAGAAAACCCCAAGATAGGTTCACCGCCTTAGTGTCACCCTAAGCCAGAAACTACTGGAAAGCACGCAACAACAACAACAACAACATATTCAAACTGTACTTGTTATAGAAGAGTAGATTTTGATTGAACATGTAAAGGAACTTCCTGATAGTAAGAGCGGTTCAGCAATGGAACCAGTGACTGGCCTAGAGAGGTGGTCATTTTTTCTCCCCTCTGGGCATCTTCAAAAAAAGGCTAGACAGCTGTCTGCTGGTGATGCTTAGCTGGAGATCCTGCATTCAATCAGGGACTGGACTGGACTGGATGGCCTTTTGGGGACCCTTCCAATTCTATAATTCTGTTCAAGATTTTTTAAAAAAGCAAAGTGCAAAGCAGCATTGCTGTGCAATTTCTGGCTTCACTGCCTTCCTGTTTGTACCCCCCCCCCCAGGTCACTCACCATGGTCAAGGAGTCCTACAGCGCCAACGGTGGCCTTGCCGTCGTCAGCAACGGATTCACTAGCTCCCGGCCCGATGGCGGAAACAGCAGCGGAAGCGAGAGCTCCAAGGAGAGTTCGCGGTGCTCCACGCCCGTCCTAGACATTGAGCGGCACGACCGTCTCCGCGAGAAGATGCGCCGGCGGCAGGAGTCCGGGGACAAGTGGTTTTCCCTCGAGTTCTTCCCTCCACGGACCGCCAGCGGAGCCGTCAACCTCATTTCCAGGTGATGGAGCTGCTGTGGATGGGAAGGGTGGTGGGGAAAAACAGAGCAATAAACAACTGAACTCTGTATTTAAAAAATAATAATAATTAGCAGGTTGTTGGCACAGCCCAGTTCTGCCACCAATGTGAGGACCTGCTCCTGTCCCACTACTATGGCATTATAGGGACCTTCTAGATGCCATTGTGGTTCCTGGACGAGACTTTATTCATCTGATCCCACCACTCTGGAAGCATGGTTGCCACCACAGACACTGTGTATCTGAGCTCTGAACGTAACCCTTATGTTGCATTCTGAGAGGTGCAAGCGAATAATACAAAAATTGGTTTATTAAACAGAAAGTAAACATAACATTAAAGGTGACTTATTAAATACATCTAAATCCTGACTGACACTAACTAACTACTGGGAATCCCTTCCAATTCCAGCATTCATAGCAGCCCAGTGAGCCCATCTTTTAAACAGCAGCAGGGCTACATTAGTTCTCTTCTTTGCCACCTCTCTCTTTCTTCTGCACATGCCCTTTTGCTTTCTGTCTGGCTGCAGAGCCTCTTGGGGGGCAGCCCCTACAGCCCACTAACTATTGCTTGTGTCGTGTTTGGATCCCAACCCTGCAGGTTTGACCGCATGGGGGTGGGAGGCCCGCTCTTCATCGACGTCACCTGGCATCCGGCTGGCGACCCGGGCTCCGATAAGGAGACCTCTTCTATGATGATGGCCAGCACGGCCCTCAACTACTGTGGCCTGGAAACGGTCCTCCACATGACCTGCTGCAACCAGACCCGGGAGACCATCACGGCACACTTGCAGAAAGCCAAGCGCTTGGGACTGAAGAATATCATGGCGCTCCGTGGAGGTGAGCTGTGGCTTCGGGGTAGAACGCTTCCTTCATATGCAGAAGATCCCAGGTTTGATTCTTGGCATCTTCTGGAAAATCCTTGCCTGAACACTTTGGGGAGATGCTGCTAGTCCATGTGGCGTAGGGGAACCTGTGGCCTTCAACACATTGCAGGCCCACCGCTGTCATCCTCAATGTGCACTGGGTATGCTGACCTGGGCCGATGGGAGTTGGAGTACCACAACTCAAGGAGGTCCCCAGGTTCCCCATTTGTGGTGGACCAATGAGTTGATTCAATAGAAAGGCAGGTTTCTTTGTTCCTGGACCTTTAAGAGAAAGCAGAGAGGATGAAGATGAGAATGACGCTATCCTGTCTTTTTCCCACTCCGAGACTCAAGGCGGCTTACAGAGGTTAAAACAGATGCAGGTTGAGTCGTCCTTATCCAGAATCCAAAATACTGTATTCCAGAATCCAAAACTGTCCAGCTGGGTGGCTTTCTGGTGGCTCAGTATACACAAACTTGCTTTCATCCACAAAATGATTTAAAATATTGTGTGTAAAATGGCCTTCAGGCTATGTGCAGAAGGGGTATACGAAACATAAATAAATTTCATGTTCAGACTTTGGGTCCCATCCTGTACGAGGGGGTATCATAAAGTTTTAATTATCACCTTTAAATAAATTTGACTAAAAGTTTGTGGTTTTTTTTTAGTTGTTAACTTATCTCTGTGTAGTCACCATCCAGATTTACACATTTTCCCCAGCATTTCTTGATCCTCTGAATATTGTTATTGTAGAAGTTGGCAGTTTGTGCTTTAAACCACTCTTCCACTTCATGAATGACGTCATCTGTGTTGTCAAATCAGCAACCCCACAACGGATTTTCCATTTTTGGGGAAAGAAAAAAGTCACTTGATGTGATGACACTGACAAAATGTCATCAATATACCATAATAACGTCTGGGTGATGATCATTATTTTACGATACCCCCCTCGTACTTTCCATCTTACACTTTAGTCACTTCTGGCGCAACCTGTAACAAAAATAAAGGACACAATGAGCTGATTTTCTCAACATCATGCACTTAGGGACCAATGATGACACTGACAAAAGGTCATCAATATACCATAATAACTTTTGGGTGATAATTATTACTTTACGTTACCCCCTTGTATATGCGAATATTCCAAAATCGAAAACACTTCTGGTCCAAGCGTTTCAGATGAGGGAAACTCAACCTGTAGTATAGGGGCAGAAGGCACTGAAATAAAACCTGCAGAGAAGGGGACTGGGTTTACTAAGAATACCTCTCTCTCTCTCTCTCCTCTGCCGCCATTTTGCGCAGATCCTGTCGGTGAAGAGTGGGAGGAGGAAGTCGGCGGATTCAACTACGCTGCCGACTTGGTGAAGCACATCCGTCACGAGTTCGATGATTACTTCGATATCTGTGTGGCAGGTGAGGAAACCAGGCTTTCTCTTCTTTTACGGCAGGGATGGGAATCGGACGGAAGGCACTCCAGAAGTAGTTGGACTGCAGGGCTTGGTTGGCTGGGGATGCTGGGACTTTCATTCCAACTGCATCCACAAAATGGCATGGTTTCCATGCTGCCTTTGTAGCTTTTGAGAACCAACTTCACTTTGGAATCAGTCTAAATAGGAATTGCTAAGTAGATAACCAAACCTCCGCTGAACAAAGCTTGCCAAGAAAACCCCATGATAAGGTTGCCTTAGGGTCGCCATAAGTCGGAAACGACTCGAAGGCATACAACGACGACAAAAGTAGACTGCAAACAGGCAGCAATATTATTGATATATATGGAGGAGTCAGAGCCTGCCTTTGGTGGATAATCAGGATATGAAAACCAGTAATAAATCCCATATAATGAGCTTTTGCAATATCCTGGGAGAGAGGTCCTATTTTATTTTATTCTTTGTTTTTAATGAGCATTTGGGGATTGTTGGCTAAGATTTAAAATAGGTGTCATTTTCACAAAGCACAGAAGTTTTGTAGAGAGTCAGTATGAGGTATAGTGATTTGGGCATAGGACTAGGACTCCGGGAGACCATAGTTCAAATCCCTGTTCAGCCTTGGAAAACCATTGGGTGATCCTGGGAAAGTCACCCTCTCTTATTTACGGAAGGCAAGGGCAAACCCCAGAATAAATCCTAGAGGAAGCCACATTATAGGTTTGCCTTAGGGTTGCCATAAGACAGAAATGACTAGAAGGCACACCACAATAAAGAGGTGCTTTGCAACCTTTGGTAAAAGAGAGGAGAAAAACTCATTTATTAAGTTCTTTCTTTCTTTCTTTCTTGTTCTCTCTCTCTCTCTCTCACTTGCGTTGACCCCGCAAAGGCTATCCCAAAGGCCACCCTGAAGCAGAGAGTTACACAGATGACTTGAAACATCTGAAAGAGAAGGTATCCGCTGGAGCCGATTTTGTTGTGACACAGCTCTTCTTCCGGGCAGAGACCTTCCTCAAATTCCTGAGGGACTGCCAAGCCATTGGTATCACCTGCCCCATCGTCCCTGGAATATTCCCCATACAGGTAAGGCTTATTGAAATATTAGCCGCCTTTTTCGATTTTTTAAAAAAAATCATTAAAGGCATAGAGCCACCATGGTGCAGTGATTTGAGTGTTGCACTAGAACCCCAGTAGACCAGGATTTGAATCCCTGTTCTGCCATGTAAACCCACTGGATGGCCTTGGACAAGTCACACTCTCTCAGACTCGGAGGAGAGCCATGGCAAACTTCCTCTGAATGTGAGAGCCAGCGTGGTGTAATGGTTGGAGTGTTGGGCTAGGACTCCAGGAGACCAGGGTTCAAATTTGTGGAAACCCACTGAGTGATCTTGGGCAATTCATACGGTCTCCATCTCAGAGGAAGGCAATGGCACACCTGCTCTGAATGAATTTGAAGAGCCTACATGGGTAGTGGTTTGAAAGTTAAATTAGGACTCAGGAAGAGCAGGGTTCAAATCCTTGCTTGGCATGGAAACCCACTGTGCAAGTAACACATTCTCAGCCTCAAAGGAAGGCCATGGCATACCTACTTGGACTAAATCTTGAGAGCCAATATAATGTTTTGGTTCAAGAGTTGGACTAGACTCTGGGAGACCAGGATTCGAATCTCTCCTCAGGCATGAAGACTCACTTGGACAAGTCACACATTCTCAGCTTTGAAGGAAGGCCATGGCATACCTCTTCAGAATAAATCTTGCCAAGAAAACCCTGCAATAGATCCTATAAGTCAGAAATGACTTGAAGGGTCGACTTGAAACACATGTTGACCTTAACTTTGAAATCACTAGTAACTTACAACAAACTCTTCAACATAGTTGTGCCTCATTTAGGACTTAGGGCCACTCTTGGATTTTTCTTTTCCAATAGCTGTTTTTACCAATTGGGAACTGGACAGTTGGTTGGAATTTTTCCCCCCTGCATAAAATTTTCCTCCACCAACATGTGATGCTCATTTATTTCCATTTTCCTCTTTCCCAGGGATACCATTCTCTGCGCCAGCTTGTAAAACTTTCCAAGCTGGAGGTACCCCAGGAGATCAAGGACGTCATTGAACCCATCAAGGACAATGATGCGGCCATCAGGAACTATGGCATCGATCTGGCCGTCACCATGTGCCGGGAGCTGCTGGACAGCGGCCTGGTCCATGGCCTCCATATTTACACCCTGAACCGGGAAGTGGCAAGCATAGAAGTGCTGAAGCGCTTAGGGCTCTGGAAGGAGGATCCAAGGTAAGCCCCGGAAGAATGATTTCCCTCCTTTATATCTGCATCTGCACAGCAGAAACAATGCAGTTTGAGACCACTTTAACTGCCATGGCTCAGTGCTACAGAATCCTGGGATTTATAGTTTGTTATAGCACCAGGGCTCTCTAACACAGAAAGCTAAATGTCTCGCTAAACTATAATTCCCAGAATTTCATAGCACTGAGCCATGGCAGTTAATGTCTGGATGCAGCCCACGTCAGCCTCCAGGCGGGTAGACAAACGTGACAAACATCCATAAGGTTGACGTTATCTTAAATTGTTCAGACTGGTTTCCCGTGGTCTGGTTTTTAAATGGATAAAGGATTCCATATATGTTTAACCTTTAAAAATGATCACAGGCCTGTGATGGAAAAAACAACACCTTATTTCCATATTGCAGCTGTTTTTCACGTATTTTGGGGTGCTGATTTCAAAAAACACAATAAAAAGGTCATACCACACACAGTTCGTTTTTTACAAATTTGCCGCAAACAAACCACACTATAAAGCGGTGTCAAATTGCATTATTTGCGCAGTGCAGACACATATTTTAGAAAGAAAAGTTAGTTTTAAAAGCCTGATGGGATAAAAAGATCTTTGTTTGCTGAGGGATGGACAGCAAAGCTTTTTTGAAGGGTGCTTGAGATCTTTGGATCTCGCTTTGCCTATGGCTTAGTGTGCTGTTTAATGGTGGCTCTTGGAGAGACCTGGGAAAAACTGTAACAGATGTACTGAATAGGAAAATATGCAACCATTTTAATCTTCTATATCCCTTTCTTTCCCCAACAAGGCGTCCTTTGCCCTGGGCGGTCAGCGCTCACCCCAAGCGGCGAGTGGAAGACGTCCGCCCAATTTTCTGGGCTTCCCGGCCAAAGAGCTACATCTACCGAACCCAGGAGTGGGATGAGTTTCCCAACGGCCGGTGGTGAGTATGGGGTGGATTGCCGTGGAAGAACCTGGTTGAACTAGCAAGCGAGCCTGTCTGCAAATTCTAAGATATGGCAAGAAAGGTATCTTTGATGTTGCTAGAAAGGACCCATGGGTCACCATAAGTCAGCAGGCGACTTAGAAACAACACATACACACAAACAATCCTTGATTTTTCCCTTGACATACATTCTCTCTTCCCTAAACAATGATTCCCACCTCCTTCCACTAATACACTTCCCCCTCACTTTAAACACCTTTAGGGGTAACTCATCCTCTCCAGCTTTCGGGGACCTGAAGGACTATTACCTGTTCTATTTGAAGAGCAAATCTCCCCGGGACGAACTCCTGAAGATGTGGGGGGAAGAGCTGTCCAGCGAGGAGAGCGTCTTCGAGGTGTTCAGGTGTTACATCGCCAGCGAACCCAACAAAAATGGGCACAAGGTGAGGCTCGCAGTGGGAGGTCCTGAGCAATAATCCTGTATAGAGAAAGGGCAGATTTAGGCATCACAGGTGGCATGGGAGCTATGGTGCCATAACCAATGGTGCAGTGTGTTAGAGAAATCTTGTAGCACCTTTGAGACTAACTGAAATAAAGAAGTTGACAGCATGAGCTTTCCTAGACTTCAGTCTACTTCCTCAGGGGCATTTGGGGGGAAGTACTATACACTGAAGTCTACGAAAGCTTATGCTGCCAACTTCTTTATTTCAGTGAGTCTCAAAGGAGCTACAAGATCTCTCTACATACTGATTCTACAGACTAACAACAGCTATATCTTTGAATTCAACCACAATGGTATAGTGGTAGATTCAAAAACACAGCAATTTCTTGTGACAGTTCCCATAGAGAGTCCAAAAATTGTAAGTGATGTCATGATATATAATAAACGGTAGCAATAATCACCTGGGTTCATAGGTTATTATGAAAAGTGGGTTCTTTTTCCCTTTCTTGTCAAATATAAAGATTTAATAAGGGTATTAAACTTATCATTAGAATAACAACCTTATCATTACTGTTTGTGATATAGACTGACTGTGTTCACACATCGTGACAAGCCATTCTGTCGTTGGTTGAAAATTATGTCATCAGACACCACCACTAACACAAACTACAATCTGAGCTCGTGGTTTGTTGTTACCTTACATACTCCGGCTTGCTTAAACCGTGGCTTGCTTTGGTGTCCAAACTTGTAGCCATGACTTTTCCCTGGCTTGTTTTCCACCCTGGAAAAAAAAAAATTCTGACCCAACTGATTATATTTAAACTGGTTAAACTGTAAACTACCCAGAAATGGGTATGATATGGGATGAGGTATAAAGATTTTAAATAATGTTGTTAATCGAATGAGCAGGAGGAAAGCAAAACCACAGAAATGGATCAACAGGTTATGGTAAATCATGGCTTATGGAACAAACCCTAGTTAAGACAAACCACAGTCTATTGTGACATGCAAATACGCTGCCTTTTTTCTTCAGGTGACCTGCCTACCATGGAACGATGACCCCTTGGCTGCTGAGACCAACCTCATGAAGGAAGAGCTGGCCAAAGTGAACAGGTTGGGGATTCTGACCATTAACTCCCAACCCAACATCAACGGCAAGCCGTCCACTGACCCCATTGTGGGCTGGGGGCCGGAAGGAGGCTACGTCTTTCAAAAGGTATCTTTTCTATCTACCTCCCTGATGGTCTTGTTTTCCCATTGTTCCTCCCCATCATAGCCCAAGAATTTTGATTTCCGTATTCCTCAAGCATATTGAGTTTAAGTCTTATTTTCGATGGGTATGTCCACTTTTTGAACGAAGCCTTAAAACGTGGCCTAAGTTACATATTTTGTTTTATTACGTCAAATCAGAAGCATTGACCCTTCCTTTCCATTTCACGGGGCAGCTGTGTTTTGCCCACTAAGTACCGACCTTTTCTTCCAGCATCGAACAAAGACTTAAAACATTGGCTTGATTTCCCTGGACTGTCAACAAACATAGCTCTGCTGGCCCTTTTTACCAAGAAAGTAATCATTAGTTAAAAAACAAATAAATGACCTTGCAATGCAAACAAGCCCAGCCAAATTTAGCCTGATATTTCACAATACGTTGGCTTCCCCCGTGTCCAAACAAAGGTGGCAGAGAAGGTGACAGGTTAAAAGGAAAGAGGTGGGGGCTGTAATGCAAATGGTGCCCAGACTGGCTTGGTTGCAGCCGCAGAGGATGCGAAGGGGCCCTCGTATCAGTGGGACTAACCTGTAGGCGATCCCCTCCTTTTCTTTTGTCTGAAGGCTTGCCAAAACTGATGTGAAAAGAGCAGGGTGGGCCCAAACCAGCCGTATCAAAGGCCTCCGGTTGCTCAGGACGCCAGAAGGTGTTGGAAGCAGTGGAGGAAATCAAGATTCCCCACTTGGAAACACGGGCAAACCTATGGTTGGCACCAGGGAACCACAATCCTTGTAAGATCAGCAAGACATTGGGGTGGGGGTGGAAGCGAGAGGCTGTGATCTTAAATCCAGGCAATTACAAAGCATGGGCAAAGAGAGATTAAGTGGTATTAGTAGGTCTGTGCACACACGGGGGTGTATCGGAGACAAAAGGGAAGCCAGGCTGTGGTTTTGAAAAGCTTTCTTACATGGCTGGCCCTGCTGGTAGACCCATTAAAGGGGACCCCCCACAGCGAAATTGCCTCCCTCTCGGTCTCTTCCCCAGAATATTTCAGAACAAACAGAAACCCCATGTAAGCCTCCCCATTACAAAGGGCTCTTGATTTTTAACCCATTCCCCTTTCTAAACAGTTAAATGCCAGCTCTTCTACATGGAGAGGAGAGCATATACAGGCTGGGAATCCTTTATCTGAAATCCTTGGGACCAGAAGTATTTTGGATTTCCAATGTTTGTGGATTTTGCAATACCTGTATTTGCATATCCGTACATAATGAGATATCATGGAGACAGGACCCAAGTCTAAACACAAAGTATAATAATAATAATAATAATAATAATAATAATAATAATAATAATACCACCCCACCCCTCTGATGAACAATCGGGGCGGCTTACAGTAGTTAAAATTCATACAACATATTAAAATAATTCATTTACATACCTCTTATATACATTGCCTGAAGGTACGGTTGGCTCTCCATATCCACAGATTTTTTTTATTCATGGATTCAAGCATCCACAGCTTGAAATATATATTTTTAAAATAGATAAATTCCAAAAAGCAAAGCTTAATTTTGCCATTTTATGTAAGGGACATCATTGTACAAAGCCATTGTATTTAATAGGACTTGGGCATCCACGGATTTTGGAACCAAACCCCAGTGGATACCAAGGGCCCACTATAATTTTGTACACCATAGTTTTAATAATTTTGTGCACAAAACAAAATGTGCGTACATTGAACCCTCAGAAAACAAAGGCGTCGCTCCATCTGCCACCTGTGAAAAAAGCTTTGGATTTGGGAGTATTTCAGAATTTCAGATAAAGGAGACTCAACCTGTGTGGATTTACGCTGACCATATTTCTGCCCCTCCACCTTCTTTCCCGTAAGCCTTCAATGGAATTATGTTACTGTTATCTACTGAGAAGCTGGTTTAGGTATCATGATTATCCTATTGTCTGTCTCCTCTTGAGATTAAGGTCAAAAGAGACTTGTGTGTCCCAGACTTTCTAAGAGCAATAGAGTGCATGCACCCGCTTTCATTTCCTTGCAAGGGGCAATCTTCACTCAGCACCAGGGTGCATCTATAGGAGGGCAAAATGAGGACAGTGGTAGCCAGTAGGGTGACCGATACACCATGCTCCCGATATATATACTGGGCATGAATGTGCATCAGGAAGCTCCTGATGTATATCCATGCACCAGCTAGGAAGTGCCACAGGAGTGCCACGTGTGTATCAACAACTCCCAATGCACATCAGAAGCACCCAGTTCACATCAGAAGTGCCCAGCAAGCATGAGAAGTTCCTGATGCACATCAGGAGTGCCCAGTGTCATTGGAACACTTGCCAGTGCCGAAATGTGCGTCTTTGCAAATCACTAAGGTTTCATTGTGTCCCTGCAGCATAGCTACGGATTCACATAGTTATGGAAATGACTGCGATGTAGGATCTTAGCCAGTGACACTGAGTGGTTAAATACCTGTACTGCAGCCACTCACTTGCAAACCATAAGGTTGCGAGTTCAATACCAGCCAAGGGCTCAGGCTCAACTCAGCCTGGCATCTTTTTGTAGATGGCAAAAATGAGTCCCCAGATTGTTGGGGGCAATTAACTTACACACATTGTAAACCACTTAGGGAGTGCACTGATAAGCAGTATAGAAATGTAGTTGCCATTGCTATTGTTTTTGTGTGCGCACACACAGAAAGGCAAAAGGAAACATCCACTGGCACAGTTGGAACAAACAGCTTGGAAATGCAAGCGGCACAGTCTGTGCTAGTTCCCTGCCAAGGCCCCAGGTCTAGGAGATAAATACAGCAGCCTTTGGAAGCAGCAATTATTAGAGATAACACCGTCTTTGAAGGCGAGCGCTGGTTGTACACAGTTGGACCGCCTCTGGAAATAGCTCCAGCTGGACCGCTTGGCATTTCAAGGCCTTTGGACCTGCTGCCCAGTTCTCTTTCTGGATCTCTCTACCGGTCGATAAAACTTCACACGCCCGAGGAAAGCAAAACCTGGTGACCCAGAACAAATTTGTGGGGATTATTGGCATGTTAAACAAGTGTGTGTGTGTGTGTATGGAGGAGAGGTGAAAGAGAAGGAGGGAGAAATTGCATAAATACATAACTCTTCCTTTTTCTTCCTATCTTTTGCTAGCGCTTCCTTCTTTCTTTCTATCCTCTCTCTTTTTAGCTTACTTTTCCTTTCTTCCTTCCTTCTTTTTTCTTTCTTTCTTTCTTTCCTTCTTTCCTATCGCTTGCTAGCCCTTCCTTCTTTCTTTCCTTCTTTCCTATCACTTGCTGGCCCTTCCTTCCTCCACTTTCCCTTACATGCACAAATATACTGACACCAACACAACTTTGAAAGCTTTGTGCCACTCTCCTGGGGCTTTTCCCTCCTCTCTCTCTTTCTTTCATTCCACTCCCAAGACGTCAAACTGTTCTTCCCCCTTGCCTTCCAGCGCTCCATCCCAGCTGCTGCATTGGCAACTTTCAAGTCCTCCCTTGCCATCATCATCTCCTACCCTGTTCCCTCATCCCACAGCAGCTCAGACCTTCTTCAAAGCCCACCCTGACAAACAAGACATTGGTCTTACCTCCTCCGGTGTTTGGACCTCTCTAAAAGTGAAAGGAAAAGTCACAAGGGAAAGTAAAAATGCTGATCTTCCTTTTAAATGTGATCTCTGCTCATCTGGCTGGCTTCCAAGAAGGAAAAAGACAGATCTCTTTGTGTTATCAGTCATGCCTCGGAAATCTGGCCTAATTTGAGGAGTGTCACTGAATGGAGGAACTGGATGGGTGGGTGTAGAGATCTGTATTTTAGATCATGGAATCAGAGTTGGAAGGGGTCCCATGGGCCATCCAGTCCAACCCGCTGCTCAGTACAGATCTCCAGCTAAAACATCAGCAAGTAGCTGTCCTACCTCTTTTTGAAAATATCCAGAGAATGGGACCCCGCCACTTCCTATTCACCACACATCTTAACATCCTTGTTGCCCTTCTCTGAACCAACCCCAACTTGTCGATATATTTCTTAAAATGAGGCGCAGATCTGAACACAGTACTCCAGATGAGGCCTGACCAGAGCAGAATATAATGGGACTATTACTCTCTTTAACTTGGAAACTATTCTTCTATTAATTCAGGCTGAAATAGCATTCACTTTCATTGCTGAAGTGTCACCCTGCTGGCTCATGTTCCAACAATTTTGTCTGAGTGGTTCTCAAACTTTGGTAGTGCGGGGTTTTTTGGAGTTCAGCTCCTAGAAGCCCCAGCTTTTGACCTATGGTCAAGGATTTTGTGAACTGAAGTCTTAACAGGCCAGAGTTTGAGACCCATTCTTTCAGACTATTTCTGGGGTCTTTTCTGCCAGAAAAGTCCTAACTTCACTTCTCATCTCCTTGCAGGCTTACTTGGAGTTCTTCACTTCCAGCGAGAATGTCAAAGCTCTCCAGACGGTGCTGAAAAAATATGGTCAGCGAGTGAACTACCACATTGTCAATGTCAAGGTACACACCTTCCTTGAGATGAAACCAGGTTTCCATTAAAAATTATGTCAAAATGGAATTGTGTAGATCAGGACACCTTCAGAAAACAGTTGGCTCAGTGGCGATTGCTCATTCAACCTCCTTCCTTCCGGAAGGTGGTGTTTGGCAGTGCGAAAATATACGACTGTGGATCACTAAAGCGCTGTCCTGGGGATTAGTGTGATAAGAAGTGATGTCAAATTGGCATGCTTCCATTCTTAAAGTAGTACGATTGTGGCAGGACAGCATGCTGGTGTGATAAAGTCCAAGAAAAGGAGCACAAGGAGGAACATCAGCATCGCCTAGAACTAGGGCTGCCAGATCCGAGGGCTTGGCCCTCAGTATTTGGTTTTCATGGGTCATCTCCAGGTAGCAGATGAGGGTGCAAATTCTCCAGTTTTTGTGGGTTTTGCTCCAGGGAAGAGGAAAGGGCTGGATGCAGATCTCCAGCTCAGTTAGGAGAGCAGCAACTCTACTGTTTCCAAGGCTTCATTGATTTGTTGGTGCAACTTGCAAAGACTCTCTGCAGTGGAGGGAAAATGTGTGTATTTACTTAGTTAGCTTCCTCCTTCCTTCCCGGTCATTGTGGTGTCATCGTGGTGCTCACCTTCTGCTCTGCTCTGAAAATGTATTGCCATTGCAGCTTGTTCCGGAGCACACAATTCTTCCAAGACCTTCTCGCCTTTTAACACCTCCCCTGTTCCCATTGGTAGGGAGAAAACATCACCAACGCCCATGACATGCAGCCCAACGCTGTGACTTGGGGCATCTTTCCAGGCAGGGAGATCATCCAGCCAACAGTTGTGGATCCAGTGAGCTTCATGTACTGGAAGGTAAGAGAGTTGTGTGGCTTAAATGCCGGGAAGGTGTTTGACCTCCTGGGGCAGAATGGAGCTTAGAAGCATTACTTTGCTCAGACTATAATTCCCATACCCATCTGAAGTGGAATTGCTTCTCCCAGCCGCACCAGGAAAGATTACCAGGCTGTGCTTAATGCTGCTGTGCTTCCATTGAAAATAATGGGTTAAGGTTGCACCCCATCTCGCTTTTATTGTATGCCTAGCTGAATCTGAGCTCTCTTTTTCTCCTCTGATTGCGGACAGGATGAGGCCTTTGCCCTATGGATCGAGCAGTGGGCCAAACTCTATGAAGAAGAATCACCCTCCCGCATGATCATCCAGTATATCCATGATAACTACTACCTGGTCAACCTGGTGGACAACGATTTCCCTCTGGAGAGTTGTCTCTGGCAGGTGCTGGAAGACATGTACAAGCTGCTGAATGGTCCAACAGAGCTGTGAAGGTGGCCATTTGCCCTCCTAGGTTTCGGTCGTGCTCGACCTCGGGACGCTGAGCCACAAGATTTTGCGGTGGCACTGACACTCCTCTAGAGATACCCCTTGGTTGCACTTTACTGTCACTGGCAAGGTTGGTGGACACCCACTGAGGGTGTTGGTTGTCCCGTCTGATCCAAAAGACTGAAAAGTACCCTTAAGCCTCTTTTTGGTTGTTATAAGCCCTCCTGCCCCTTCAAGTAGCCTCAATGAAAGCTGGAACCCCTAACAGCCCTCACTCTCTGACTTCCACCCTTCCTAATCCAGGTTGCACTCTAAAAACAGCACCAACCCATAATAATTTGCTGTTTCAGTTCAAAGCCTTCTGATTAGTTATTAATGTGATTGGCGGCTCTCCGTCTGTTGTTTGTAAGTTCATTTTGTCAGGGAAGTCCCAAGTGGCAAGACTTTGGACAACAAGGACCAGCGATAGCCAGTCTACCTTCCACAGAGTTGGGGTAGGCTCGATTAAACTATTTATTTTTATTTTTAAGATGCCATGATGGTGAGACTTTTCATGTTTTTTGCCTCTTTGGAAAGGCATTTGGATATGTGAGCACTTATAAAAAGAAGCCAGAAGTGGTGAAAACAAAATAAAAAAAGAATTCTAACTGTTTGGACTTGTGTCAGTTGCTTTGTAAAATGGGTATTGGGAGAGTAACTTTTTTTGTGTGGGGAGAAGTGGTGTGGGAGTGTTCACCATGTGGGAAGGGCATCACTAGGGGCATGCGGACTGCAATAGGTGACACCTCAGGGAGAGTGAGCACCCAGTGGGGCTGTCATTCACCATCCATCCCAAGACCCATCGAACACCCTTCCCTGCCTACAAGGGCACCTCTGCCATCCACCCGTTGCAGCTGCTTCTGGGAGTGGGGTGCTTCAGGGTTTGATAGGGCTCTGATCTGGGTGTCGTGCCCTCCCTTGAGAGTTCAGCTTCTGAAAACAAGACATACCACAGCTGTGCCTTCCATCACCTCATTCTGATGGCCACCTGAGTGCTTTACTGGCGGAGGTAGGAGAGATAGGTCCTCCTCAGGAAAGGCAAAGGCTTAGGCACTTAGTCCCACAGGCAACACAAGAAGCTTTGTGCAGGGATAGGCTTTGTTGAAATACGGTCTGCAAGTTGGATGGGTCTTTGTCAGCATGCTTTATAAATCAAGGGTCTTTCCCCTTTTGGTTGCTGGAAACAAACTTGGTTTCTCACTCAACCAGCATCTACTGTAAGATCGGACTCTGATTTACAATTCTAGACTCCCATTATTTCATAATTTGTGGAATTTGCTTGGATTTACGGCTTCTGACCCTGGACCATTTGTTATCAGATTCTGCTTGTTCCTTCAGCTACTGCACTGTGTGACACCATGATCAGAGGCCATAGATTCCTCTTCCCCCCGCTCTTTGCTCCATGAGCACAGGGATCCAACCAAGGCTCTCATCCCTCCCTCTGTCGACAGTTGTGGGGTGGCTGCTGCCAAGGGGTGACAACACAAATTACCACACTGGGGTGACATCAGTCCAAATATGAAATGGTTCCACCGTCTAACTTCAGGGTAGATTTACACTTATATTCAACCACGGCTCTTTTTGTAAAGTAAGGTTGGAAATCTTGAAATTCATAGGTGTCTGTAAGCTTTTCCCACCTTGCTGTTATTGTCTTGGCTTTCCAAAAGCACAGGAGGCAACTGCTAAGGAGAGGTTAATCCCGGATGATCGATTATAGTGAGAGCTAATGAGTCGGGACGGAAGAAATCCAAGGGGAAGCTCGGAAGAGGGCAGGTGGAGAACTCAGCTGTTCCCAGCAGGCTGCTTCATCATCAGCTTAATCAGCAGAAAAAGGAACTTGGGGGAAGCGGAAAGGAGAAAGAGGTCAGCCCCCATCAACGGAGCCTTTTAATGAAGAGCTGATGGACTCCGGCACGGGCAGGGGGTTGCATTTCCAGCTGTGGAGGCCCTGTTAAAAATGTGTCCTTCCAGATGGACTCAACAAAGGCCAAAGAGATAAAAGCAGCAACCTGTCCTCCAGGCAGGGGTGCATCAAGGAAGGGCGCTTCAAAATAAGATTGATTTTGTTTTATTTTCAACCCTAGCTCTCCGTCCCACCTTAACAGCCATGGCTGGGTCTGCAGGGGCTGATCAGCAGACAAGGGATCCTCCGGGGAGGAAGGTGACAAGAGTCTGATTCAAAACAATTTTTCAAAGAAACAGCCACTGTAGCATTAAAAGGAACAAGGCATGGTGTGTGTGTGTAGAAATCTAGCAACACTTTCAAGACTACCAGATTGTTTTTTTAGTGTGAGCTTTGGTGGATCCACTTTATACACCGATAAAGTGACATAAAAGGCAAAATACAGGTTGAGTCTCCCTTATCCAAAACGCTCAGGACCAGAAGTATTTTAGATTTTTCTTTTCCAGATTTTGGAATATTTGCATGCACATAATGAGATATGTGGAGATGGGATCCAACTCTAGACATGACATTCATTCATGTTTCATTTATATACCTTATACGCATAACCTGAAGATAATTTTATACCCAGTATTTTAAATGTTGTGCATGAAACAACCATCAGAAAGCAAAGGTATCACTATCTCAGTCATCCATGTGAAAATTTTGGAGTATTTTGAATTCCTGATAAGAGAGACTCAACCTGTATAGCAAAGTCCACCAAAAAGCAAATAAACCCTGAAAGCATTTCAGTAATCTCTTTGTTAGACCAACCCCAAAGTGCAAAATACATGACTCAAGTTTTCTAATTCACAGGCTTCTTCATCAGGGATGGATGTTAAAAGTCATTTGAAGTGAAATGACAACCAAAGTCACATTTTCTCGAGATTTTAAAGCTGAATTTAAGATGGTGGTGGAGGGAGGTTTGATGCCAAGGATAGCCGATCTGAAATTGTGAAAACCTCAAATAGTAAGTCCTGGTCCTTGCATTCCCTCCTGTTCGGGATTGCTGTAACGTGGCTGAATTTGGTATCCGAAAGAAAATATATCCAAGCAAAGATTTTTAAAGAATTATTAGAAAGCTGTTGAAGTGGGACAGAATGTCGTAGGATCCTGAAAAGTACAAATTGAGACTCTTACCCTAAATCTTCAAAGGACTGTATTGAAAGGTGATAACCAGTCTTTCAGATTGATGTGGGAAAGCAATAAATCTGCTTACCACAATTCAGTATCCTTGCGGTCAAACCTTCTCGGAGGCGATTCCTTTGGTTATGCATCCAGTTGCGAGGACTCCTGTGTCAATCTATGCAGTGTGCCATGAAATCTTTATCTCCGTTCATCTCTCAGCAAATGGATTGGAACTGAGGGAATACGACTTGACGCAGCTGCTTCTTTTTCCTGACTTTTCTGTTGCTTTAAGCAAGAATTACTATTATTATTATTATTAGGCTCTCCAGTTCTGCCTTGACCAACAGGACTGAATGGGGCAAGAGAGAGGGCATATATATATATATATATATATATATCCCCTGTCTGCTAGAAACTGATATTGTTCTCCATGCGAGATGCAGCTGCCAGCTGCTTCCACTTTCCAAACGCCTGCAGAGAAAGGATAGAAATGATCACAGGTCGATGGCAAGGATGCAAACAAAATCCCCTCTATAGGGCAGAAGGCCTCCCATCTGGTTGCAGAATTTTTTGATCGGAATACAGCCCCCTAAGTGTAAACCTGCCCCATCTGGACACCCCGGACACACTTTCACAGCCAACACAAGCAAAAGGCTTTTTATTTTAACTGAGATTTGAGTGCCTAAATCCACTTTTCCCCCTCTGCCCTCCAAAACCTCTTTCCTTTTGTGTCACGTCTTTTAGCTTGTAGGCAGGAAGTATTTCCTCTCCTATATTGGTAACTCACTCTTATGTGCATATGCCTTCAAATAACCTATTGACTTATGGCAACCTTGTGAATTTCATAGGGTTTTCTTAGCCAAGGATTACTCAGAGGTGGTTTGGCCAGTTCCTTCCTCTGAAATAGAGCCTACAGTACCTGGTCTGTCTTGGTGGTCCCCATCCAGTTCCTAGCCAGGCCTTACCCTGCTAAGTTTCTGAGATCAGACAGAATCTGGTGCCTTCATGGTATTCTTATCATTTAACCCAGTTAAATAAATTAAAAGTTGATTAAATAATTTTAATTGTGCTTGCCATTGCCCAGCAATGAAAGAGAGAAGTCAAAGAACAGAATTGCAGCTCCATTTTTTACTACTATGCCCCTGTGGGAATTTTGTAGGGTCTCAACACAAATCTGGAAAAGCTCTGGGTGCCTACAGGAGATCTCCCTAGGAATCTCTAGGTCCTCCAGTGTAACCCTATAGTCAATTTCCAATGGAAGCATACCATAGAATCACACTGGAGGACCTAGAAAATATCTAGAGAGAACACTGTGTGGTTCATTTCAGGTAAAAGAAATTGGGTTCCAGATTATATGGGGAAATTGTATTACATGAAGGGTCCTGGAACGGAGCCCTCATGTCATACGTTGGCCACCTGTATTTACGGACAAGTGTGTTGCCTCTTAATGTATTCCTTCCAAGATCTTGTTTGCTATGATGGAAGGTTTTTGGGAATCTCTGGTCTCTTACCTTCTGGAGTAAGTGCCTGTTGTCATTTGTCAGGAAGTGCTCAGCTATCCAGCTCTGAAGGAACCGTTGACGCCACGTCTTCCAGCTCCATTCAACCAGCCTCTGTCGTGCCTGTTGAGAGGGTAACACCTGGGTGAATGACTCAAACCTTCTCCTTGCCATTTAAATCAGACACCTGCACCCCATCCCTAAAAATGTAAATCATCCTCCCATCATGTTCCATACAAGAGGTCCAACATTGGAGAAGATTCTCAATCTTGTCCATGCTCAACTCTTGCACCACAAGCGAAAGAAATGCACATGCCCAAGTATCTTCCTGTCTCTTCTTGCAGAAATCTGCATGGTGGAGCCAGAGGTGTAACATAGTGAGGACTCTTGGAGTTAATGCCATAGGACTTTTTGATTACCCTGGATGATCCTGCATGATCCAGTGGAACACAATAGATCCATATATGCAACTAAACTACAGCTGGCTATTCACTGACCCCCAGATTTTTCATAGTGCTCACCCTCTTCCTAACCGAAATTTTGTATCTGGTGAGAATCAAGGAGCATCAATAAAGTATCAGAGAAGTATCTGGCTATGTCCCTGTAGCCAAATGCAAAATGATTACATCTTTCGCTGAGGTTCTCCAGATGATGCAATTAGAGAAGTATCTGGCTATGTCCCTGTAGCCAAATGCAAAATGATTACATCTTCCGCTGAGGTTCTCCAGATGATGCAATTGGAGAAGTATCTGGCTATGTCCCTGTAGTCACATGCAAAATGATTACATCTTCCGCTAAGGTTCTCCAGATGAAGCAATCGGAGAAGCATCTGGTTTGTCCCTGTAGTCACATGCTATATGATTACAGCTTCTGCTGAGGTCCTCCAGATGATGCCATCAGACAAGCATCTGAGGTCCTCCAGAGGTCTCAGGAGATGGTGAAATCAGAGAAGTTTCATTTTTAAATGGGGTGGAGGGTCATGCATTGCACCTTGAGCTCCTTGCAAGTAATAAGATGGCCGTAAACATAACAAATCAACAACTAAAAGTGTGGACTGCACCTCACTCTCCATCCAACCAGAGATGTTTCTGTGGGACTCACTAAGGCTTTTCCCAGGAGGTTGGTCCTGCAGGCATCCTTCCACAGCATCCATGCTTTCACTAGACGCTGGCTGTCCCTGGCATCCTGAAAACGGCGGAGCAGGACATTGTGTCTCCACACACTCAAGTATTTCCTCCTGGAAACCAGGACACAAAGAGAGAACAATGGGGTCACAACAGAGGAAGGGTCACAAAAAGATAAGATACCAAAATCTGTGGATACTCAAGTCCCATTAACCATAATGGATAGTAAAATGGAGCTCCTTATATAATATGGCAAAAATCAAAGTTTGCTTTTGTATTTTTTTAGTACTTTTTTCAAGCCGTAGATGCTTGAATCTGTGGATATGGAGGGCTGACTGTACACTGAGGCTAGGTGTATAAGATATATACGAAACATAAACAAACTATGTGCTTAGACTTGGTCCCATCTCCAAGATATCTCACAGTGTATATGCAAATATTGCAAAATCTGCAAAACTCCGAAATCCAAAATACTTCTGGTCCTTAGCATTTTAGAAAAGGGAGACTCAACCTGTATGCCTACTCCGATCTCCCTCCATTGATCTTACACAACACAGATTCAACTGTTTCTGACCCTTACCCAAGCCGCTCTCTCACAGCTGAATCTGCTTCGGTGGTACCCTTCTGAATCCAGGCGCATTCGGATCTCTGCCTTTTTATATCCAGATCTTCTGGAGGCACTTGCGCCCACAATGTCCTGCTTTGGCTTCTGTAGGTCAACAGCCAGAGATGGAAAGAGCTGCGTGTTAGGCTGGGTTGGATCCCTAAGCCAGAGTGAACATCCTTTTCCCGGTTCCATCTTTGCCCTTGAAAAATGAAAGTTGGGTTAAGAAAATAAGGAGTATTTTCCTTCCTTTCCTCACTTCTCAGCAACACTGCCTTCCTAGAAAACAGGTCCCCATCTTTTGTTTTTCGCTGTACTAGTTGAATCCTAAGAGCCAGCATGGTGTAGTGGTTTTAGCATTGGACTCTGACGAACCAGGGTTCGAATCCCAGCTCAGCCATGGAAACCCACTTTGAGCAAGCCACCCTCTCTCCCTCAGCCAAAAAGAAAGGTCACGGCCAACTTCCTATGAGTAAATCTTGCTCTATTTGGGGAAGCCAGTGTGGTATAGAGGTTTGACTTGGACTCTGGGAGACCAAGATCTGAATCCTGGCTCGGCTATGGAAACCCAAAGGTTGATCTTGGGCAAGTCCCACTCCCTCAGCCTCAGAGGAAGGCAATGGCAAACCTCTGGAGCAAGATGGAAAGAGACAGGAAAGAAGGAGCAGCTTTTGCTCCTCACCAGCCTTGGACAACCTTATGCTCCACCAGCCTTGACCACAATGTAGCCTGAGAACTGCAGGTTGTACCTGACCCTCATATGGAGCTGGGCTTTACTTACTGCCTGGCCAAGTGGGAAACAATTTCGTGAACTTCTGGGGTCCGATAAGACTACTCCTCTGGCGGCGGCACTGGCGGAAGGTGGCTGCCCTGGTCCAGTAGTTGCCAGCCTGGAAATAACCAATGGGTGGGAAAAAATAAGGGCTAGCATTGTGTTCAGAAATCACAACACTGAAAGCTGGACATATTGCAACTGCTGGGGATTCACGTTTATAGCCATGAATGACTGGAGGTAGCCCCAAACCCTACCATCATAGCCTGGCTGTGCCTTGACTGAAGCGTTTCAGAGACATGGGAAACTAGGGAGATGAGAAATCAGATCTGCAATGCTCATGGTATGCCTTGGGACAAGCAATTGTGGCAGGACCCCAAGGGATCTCTCCAGCTGCCAGTTCTCAAGATACTCCAGAAGCAAAAAAGCTCTGCAGATATCAGTCAGAATCCTGTTGGGGACTTGGGTCTTTGTCGATGGACTTAACATCTGTGGGAATTAAAACTGGACAGTTCCATAATGTCTATATGGGGCTGCTGTTACATTATGATGTAGCAGAGCTGGCAAAGCGACCACCGAATAACAATCCTGATATACACTGGGATGTGCATCCCATCAATCCCAATGTATGTCACACCAGTCTAGATGCAAAATGAGCAGCTCCAGTCACTTTTACAAAAGTTTTCTAGCAGTCTTAGGGTAGGGCTGTGGTTTTGCTGCAGAGGATTCATTCTAAACCAGTGATTCCCAAACTCTGACCTTCTGGATGTTTTGGACATTAGCTCCCAGAATCCCAGACCGTTAGCTTAAGAGGGCTGAGACTTGTGGGAGTCCAAAACACCTGGAGGACCAGAGTTTGGGAAGCGCTGTTCTAAACAAACTTCTCTAACTTCCTAGCCATCATCATCTCCACGAGGGCAAGAAGCTTGTTTGGACCTCTCCAAAATGCCAAGTTGCAGCTTCTCAAGAGCTACGTTTATCCACCCCTGGTCTTACCTGGTTCACGGAGCTCAAACGCAAGGCCCGGTACCCCCTGGTTGCTTTCCTCCAGCGCCGTAGAGCCCTGTATCCCGCTTCGGGTCTCGCTGGGGGGCTTTCCTCTTTCCATCTTTGCTGGCTGGCTCTTAGTAATTCTGTTTTCCACCTCCTGAAGGAGGACTCCAGAAGACGTTGCTGCCTTGCGTCCTCAAACTGGGCCAGGACTTCACGCCGCGCGGAACTGTGGGACGCAGCTGTGGCCCAGCGATGGAAAGCCCTGGATTTCAAACCAAAACGAATGAAAGAACAGACACAGCTCTCTTAAATACGTGTCTGAAGGAGAAGTTTTAATTCGAGCAAACTGGGTGATCAACCTGGATATCAAAGCTATGGTCAAGTTGGGAGAGTCTCCCATCCATTCATCCCTCTATCCTTTTATTTTATTTCATTTTACTTTACTTTATTTTATTTATCCTTCTTCCAAGAGATGGGCTTATGAAGTGGCTGGCTAAGTTCCTGTAGCCAAATGCAAAATGATGACATTTGTACTGGTGGGCTTATGAAGAAGAGCTTGATTTTTCTAGAGGGGCGGCACTTCTTTTCCTGAATTTTTCCAATGTTCTTCTGGCCCTGTGTAGTAGTCTCCAATCCCAGGAGGGTACAGGGGATGGGAGAATTTGGTACCCAGGGGTCTTACCGAGAGAGAAGGGCATGTCTCTGGTGTTGGGAGGCCTTCTGGTTTTGATGAGTCGATGCTGACCAAAGTCCAAAGTATCTCGCTAGGGCTTTCCTCTGATGCTGGACCTGGAAGAAGAAAGATTGGTGGCATACCTAGGCTATTTAACACCTGGATCAGTTTTTTTTTAATAATCCCCTTCTCTCTCCTCAGTCATAATTTATTACGGTCATAGACCCAAAGTCTGAGCATTCAATCAAAAGATGCATGTCATCAAATTCCCGGAAATGAAATTCTCTACACTAATAATACAAGAATCACGGACGTTGCTCAACTCTATCTGTCCCTTTGTACATAGAGGGTTCTAGTCCAAGCTGCCTCAAAGAGAAATTTGGCAACTACAAGAGTGACATTCGGGCATTTCTCTTTCGGCAAGAGTTTTACATTAAAAAAAGGTCTGATCTTCCTTTCCTCTTACTTAAGAATGGATAGATTTTGGCTTGTCGAATCCTGATTATAAAGACTACAATGCAATAAAATATGTTGCATAGACTGTACATGGGCATCTTCTTTTGGCGTGAGGAACACTTGCAAATCTCCCACGAAGTAGTTCTGTGGAATATAATTGCATCTTGCCCTATAGAGAAAAAACTGCAATACTTGCCTAGAGACAGGCTTACCAAATAATTGGCACTATGGAAAGAGCCCTCATAATGTATGTGCATTGTACTGGGGGAACAAGAGACATAAGAATGCAATGCACAGAAAGCTATCTCCAGTAGCCTTAGTTTAACAGACCTAGGAGCAATATCCGAGTCCAGATGTGGAAGAAGAGACGAGGAGAGGCCAACAGATGCAGCTTTCTTTGTTATGCACTTCGACCAAGAACAAACACAATTGTGCCAGATGTTTAAGGAGACCCTTCTCTCTTCATCAGCCTCTTCCGGATCTTATCCCTCTCCGAGTTGGCACCCGGTGTGATTCGTACCCCTGCACTCCTCTGATGACACATCTTGGAAAGCACACATGGACTAAAAAAAAAAACCCTAGGAAACATTTTTAGGATTTCAAATCTCCTGATCTCTTTATGGACCTTTCTTGTGTACCTGGATGACCCAGAATCTGAGATCTTCAATGCAAGCTTTGCTTTGTGTCCCATCACCCTGAGAAGCGATGCAGGTGCATTCATGAGACAAGCCCTTCTCTGTAATGGCACCTAGGCTGTATCCACCCTGCAGAATGAATGCTTTAATCACCATGAAATCCTGGAATTTGTAGTTTCATGAGCTACTTAGCCTTCTCGGTCAGAGAGCTCTGGGGTCACAACAAACTACAAATCCTAGGTTTCCATAGCACGGAGCCATGGCAGCTAAAGCTGTGTCAAACTACATTAATGCTGCAGTGTAGTCCATCCTTCGCCTTCAGCCAAAGCCATGCGGGCTGTTCTGCAACCTTACACCGCTTTATCCAGAAACCAAGCCTGATGGCAACAACAAAAATCAACAACGAATCTGAACTCCCTTCGTCTCAGGTGTGTATATTTGTGTTTGTGTCCCTTTGCAAACATGGAGAGCCAAGGGTCATTGGGCAACAAAAACATGGAAAGGCGAGGATGTTGCAACACTGGTTAATGGTCTGCTGAAGGCAAACTCACGCAGTTGGGTTTCTGGTCTCTGTTTTTACCTCCATTGCATGGTCACCGGATCGTGTGCCTTTTTGCACCGAGGGAGGCAGGATTGGTTTGCTCTCGCCACCGCCTGGGTTCAGGAATCTCATTCCTTGGAAATGACTCTCCCTGCAGGACAGAAATTGGACTTAAGTTTATCAACTTATTCCGACAGGAGAAACAACCTTGTGATGGTTTTTGGAGCCAACTTAGGAAGAGAACCAGGACCCTTTCTGGTTAAGTTTCCCTTATCTGGAAATCTAAATTCCAAAATACTCCAAAACTGTCCAAATGAGAGGCTGAGATAGTGACATCTTTGCTTTCTGATGGTTCATTGCGTACACAATTTTTGTTCCATGCACGGGAATATTAAAATTATTGTGTATAAAATGACCTTCAGGTTATGTGTATAAGGTGTACATGAAACATAAATGTATGTCATGTTTAATAATAATAGCAACACATTTTATTTTTTTCCTGTCTCTCCTCAAGGTGGGGTACAGCATATTAAAATGCAAAATACAATTAGAAACACATAAACCCACAGTTAAAATACAATAATATTAAACCATTAAAATATACTCATAAGAGCTCATATACAATTGTTAAAAATTGTTTCAAATTGACTGGGTAGGCCTGCTGGAAGAGATATGCTTAGACTTGGGTCCCATCCCCATAATGTCTCATTATGTCTATGCAAATATTCCAAAATTTGGAAAAATCCGAAATTCACAACACTTCTGGTCCCAAGCGGATAAGGGAGAATCATCCTGTATTGATTCTGGATATTATTATTGATTATTGAGTGCCTTTAAGTCGTTTTTGATTTGGGGCAACCACAGGGATTTATTCCAAGGAAGTTTGCCACTGTCTTCCTCTGAGGCCGAGAGAGTGTACTTTGCCCAAGGTCATCCAGTAGGTTCATGCATCTCATTGAGGATTCAAACCCTGGTTTCCCAGAGTCCAACACTCAAACCAAGATACCATGGTAGTTCTCAAAATTTGTTCAGAGGAGGTTTGCCATTGCTTTCTTCTGAGATTGAGAGAGCGTGACTTGCTCAGCATCACTCAATGAGTTTCTGTGGCTGAGTAGGGACCCGAACGCTGGTCTTCCAGAGTCCAAGTCCAATGCTCAAACCACTACACCAGTTCTTGTTACTGATGTACCCCCCAAAAAACACCAACCTCAACCCATGCTCTCATCTGAAGGACATATTAGTTCTTTGCCTTCCTACCCAAATGTCTAAACCAAATCTAGCAAAGTCTCTGGAGATTATCACACAAGGTACATCTCGTCATTTACCGTCCTTCCTATGCAATCACATCATTAACTTTCACACTGCGCTCGCGCTTATCCCATCCAGCCATGGTGCTCAAGGCTTTCAGATGAAGTCGCGCCGTCATTAACCTGTCATTAACCCATCATGAAAGCGACATTGGCCAGCATCTTGTATTAGCGGACGTCCACGTTATTACAATGCAGCTTTAACGACAGGTTAATGGAGGTTAATGATGGGATCGGCACAACAATTTGAAAGTCTTTTGCGCCATCAGGGGTAAGGATGGGTTAAGGATGAGGGAGTGATCCCATCCTCGCGTGATAATCTCCTTCACAGCAAGAAATGAACAACCCAAAATAAACCAGCAGGTTGGGACAAGAACCGACTTACCCTACATGGTAATTATAGAGAACAGAAGGGGCTTGAGGTGGGAATTCAAGGGCGACATTTATAAGATCTTCCAGAGATGAAGAATCACAATGGGGAAGCAGCCCCACATCTTCTGCTACGGCCCATGAAGAGATGCTGGTGCGACTGCTGCTGTTTTCCAAGCTGCTCTCCTGCTCCTGGATAGAAAAAGATAAAGGCATCTGTGCATCATAGGCTGCGTCTGCACTACAGAATTTAATGCAGTTTGGCACTGCTTTAACTGCCATGGTTCCATCTTATGGGATCCTGGGATTTGCAGTTTGTTGTGGCACCAGAACTCTCTGACAGAGAAGGCTAAATATCTTATACAACTGCAAACTTGTAATGTGTATATTACTTGTTGTTGAATAGTTGTTCAGTGTTAGAATTAGGTTATTATTATGTTTCTATTTTATGGTATTCTGGGTTTTTTTAAATTCTTACTAGATATCGTATTTTAATGTTAAAATACGATATCTAATAAGAATTTTAAAAAATGCCAGAATACCATAAAAAATAATAACATACACACACAATGAAAAAAACATACACTATTGTGTGTGTGTTTTTTTTCTTCATTGTATTTTATATTATTGGAATAGTGATAAATGTTCTATTCTGTAACTATAAAGTGCCATTTTGGTTGGCCAAGAAAGGTGTCACTGAAGGATTTTTGGTTGAATTTGCTAAATGGCCACGACTACCTCTGAATGTTTTCTGTAAAACACCATGTAGATGGATGGCCCTATAAAAATGAATAATAATAATAATAATAATAATAATAATAATAGTGTGTGTTTAATAAAAACATTATTTTAGAAATGTTCAATTTTTTTTCACCCCGATACAAACACGATCATAAAGAGATCACCAGAAATGCATAACCAAAAAGGACAACTTTGCAACGTGGCCGTTCCCTTTGTTCCTTCATTCCAAATACATCCCGCACCTGCAAAAGTGGTTGAGTTTTGCTCATCCATGTAACAGAAAGTGGTGTGATGTCACTTCTGCGATGCATCCATATCCCATCTACTCTAACCATTGCAATGCACTGTCTCCCGCAACCAAAATGGCACCAAAGATAAGCTGGTGGGGTTGGTCCACAGCTATGCCTACCCAAACGAGAATCCCCTACCTTTTGCAGAGATCCACTGGGGGTGGACAAGATAGGCCCCCCGCTATGGAAGCCAGAGGATAGAGAAGATCCTTCCGAGTTGGGCGACGCAAGGAGAGGGTCATCAGCGTAGTGCTCAGGGTGGACCCCAAAGCGATTTGGAGAGAGGGTCTTCCACCACCAGCAGCCCAGAACCTTCCTCATTTGGCGTTGTGCTGATGCTCGAGAAAACACCCTGAAAGTGTGGTTAAAAGATTTCCCTGAGTTTTCAGATCCCAGACAAAAATGGACCAGCAAATCTTGTTTCAACACTAACTTTACCAGCATGCATAGTGGGGGGCTGTCATGGCTGTCAGGGTGTGTTGGTGAATCCGCTCTGGGTTTGAGTACAAGATAGGAAGGGATTTGTAATTACAAAACATAGGCTATGGGGCAAGACCCCCCCCCCCCGCTTACTATTATTTGGAGTACAATCCTATCCAAAATCCACAAAATCATGATGATACCTTTTGTGTCTAAATTTTTTATCTCATGAATCATATTAAGAAGGCATACTTGTGGTGTACAATCAAATGTACCTTTGATGATACCTTTAAAGGACCAAGCAAAATCGACAAAATGCATAATGCAAGCTTTCAACGTTCTGCCGGCTTCTTCATCTGGCAAAGAGGTTTTTTTTTTAAAAAAATTATGCAGGAGAAAACACACATTTGGCGTCTTTTACCTAAACAGCACCTAAAACTTTCCCTCATGCAAAAGCATTGCGGCTTCTTGAAAAAGTCAAAGTTCACTGCCTAACAAAGGAGATTGTAGGACGGAGACAGCCTGGGTCTCAAAAGAAGTCTCTTTTTGTTTTGCTAATGGAATTTAAATTTTATTTCCTGGATTTTGAGATGCTTTGTCTCCCAGTACATGCATGGCCTGCCTACAGAGATATCCCTCCTTTCCAAATCAACTCAGAACCACATCTTGACAAAACGCAGCCCTGTGACTAACACTGTCATATATTGTCATTTTTTTAACACCATTGCCTGACGAAAAAGCTGGTGGAACTTCGAAAGCTTGCATGATGTATTTTGTGCATTTTGGTTGGCCCAATAAAGGTATCCCTGTTTTGTGGATTTTGGATGTTATTATACTTTGCTATATGGTCAAGACGGCTACCCCTGGATATATTATTTTGAGATTGCTGGTCATAGGTGGAACAGGAAAGCTGAAGACACGCCACACCAAGCCAAATAAAATATGTTATTCTGTCCTCTTCCTTGCCTACTTGTAAGCACATCCTGCCATTTCTCCCTATGGACAGGAAACTTGCGTTCAAAATAAAAGAAAACTTGGCTTTCAAAGCTGAGGACTCTATGCCCAACTTCATCAAGGTGTGCCATTTGGGTTATTGGTCAAGAACTTACGTGGCCAGCTGGGATTCTCGCCATCTTGTCCTCCAGGTCTGAAAGGCCTCCTGCAATGCCATGGCTCGGAGAAGGTCATCTAGACTGTCCCCTCCATTCCTTTGGGACCATCTTGTCACGTCTAAACACGGTTGGGCCACGCAAGCGTCTCGAGCAAAGCCTAACCTGCCTGCTTTCATGGGTCATTCCGGGGAAAGAGAAATAGAAAAATAACAGATTAGAACCAAATCATCATTCCTGTCTCAATTGTTTGCAGTTGAAAGAACATGAAGATCTCTTAGAGCACGTTTTTAGTTAATGTGAATCACAGGCTGAGTCTCCTTTATCCAAAATGCTCAGGACCAGATTTCGGAGTTTTTCAGATTTTGGAATACAGTATTTGCATCTACATAATGAGATATCTTGGAGATGGGACCCAAGTATAAACTTGAAATTCATTTATCTTTCACATACACCTTATAAGTACCACCTGAAGGTTATTTTTATACATAATATTTTTAAACAGTTTTGTGCATGAAACAAAGCCTGTGTACACTGAAGCATCTGGAAGCAAAGGTGTCACCCTCTCAGTCATATGTGTGGACAATTTTGGATTTCAGAATACTTTGTACGTCAGAATTCTGGATAGATGAGACTCAATCTGTACTATTTTTAAGACAGATTCTGTTGTTATGAGGAAAAAATATATAGAATGTATGAATGTATAATTTTATAAATCATCCCTCCCCATAACTGCAGAATCTGTCTTAAAAGTAGTACAGGTTGAGTTTCCCTTATTCAGAATTCCAAAATTTGAAATCTATGAGGAGCAAGCATGGTGTAATGCTTTGAGTGTTAGACTATGACCCTGGAGACCAGGGTTCGAATCCCGGCTCAGCCATGGAAACCCACTGGGTGACCTTGGGCAAATCACACTCTCTCGGCCTCAGAGGATGGCCATGGCAAATCCTCTCTGAAGAAACTTGCCAAGAAAAACCCATGATAGGTTCACCTTGGAATCGCCATAAGTCGGAAACAACTTGAAGGCGCACAACAAATACAAGATCTTTCCTAACTAAAAATTCTTATTCGGACCACGGCACCCAGTGGTCATCTATCCATTCCCAGTTGGAACTTTCCTAAACATAGATGGCCTATGGGAAAGTCAGAGAGAAGTGAAGCATCAACTGCTTTTGGTCCTACACTTGACTCATGCCACTGAGATTAAGATTTTTGGGGGTGGTGGGGAAATACATGCATCTTCAACTTTCCAGAGAGGTGCAATTCCTCACCATAGAACTTCTTCTGTTTCAAAGCCAGGAGTCCCAGAAGTGCTCGCCGGGCTCGTTCCTTGACCTCCACCATCCGGGTCCAGTGTTGGAAACAGCGACGCAAGGTTCGAACTCGTAGGCTTTCCAGGCCCTGACGGCTTACTGCCTCGCGTCGAGCAAAGCGCCTCCAAGTATCAAAGCACCTTCAGGGGAGAGAAAGAAAGGGAGGTGATCCCTTATATATAAAATGCCCCTTATACAAAATGGGAAAACCAAAGTTTGCTTTGGGGAAATCTTTTTTTCTTTGGAATATAGCGGACCCTTGCTATCTGCTGGGGTCTGGTTCCTGAAACCCCATGGATACCAAAATCCATGGATGCTCAAGTCCCATTAAATACAATGGCATATTGAAATGGTGTCCCTTGTATAAAATGGCAAAATCAAGATTTGGTCTTTGGAATTTATATGTTATTTGTATATTTTGAAGCCATGGATGTGTGAATCTGTGAATAAATAATCTGTGGATACAGAGGGCTGACTGTATTTTGAAGCCACATAGACAATAGAATCTGTGGATCCTGAATCTGTTGATAAGTACAATACTATATCGAACTGTACTATGACTGCACTACAGTGAGTCCTTCACATCTGTGGAGGTTTGGCTTCATCTTCCCAATGGATGTGAAAGATTACAGGATCCACAAACCCATATTAGTCAATGCACCCATGGGCATGCGTCACCATTGGCACCACACACCCGTGCAAACTCAAATCCACAGATGGCTGCCCTGCTGATATGGAAAGCTCACTATACTAGTTACTCTTCCTCCGAATACTGTACTTTGCTCACCGGCGGATCAGCCCTCTCCGGATGCGAGCTGCAAGTGGCCAGGTCTGTTTGCTTGCCCAGTAGCGAGAACGCCAGGTCTGGAACGTGTTTGCCAGCTTCTTCTTCTCCAGAAGGGCATGGACTTCTTGGGCACAGGCCTCCTCTCTCTCCAGGCGCTCCTTCTGCAGGCACCACAGTCTGAAAGCTGCTGTGTGGAATGGGAGAAGGAAGAAGTGGGGAACAAGGTGTTACGGGCATGGCTTCTCCTAAGTTGGTTGGACAGATGGGCACAATTGACACATCATTCCTCTTCTGGTTTTAAGAGTCTTCTCACATAAGAAACGAAAGCAGAAACCGAATCAGAAGAGTAGTGGCTTTCTCCATGCCTTACCGCATCAGCATCATTATTTGTATCTTTCTTTTCTCCCAAAATTGGGATTCAAAGTGGCTTACAGTCTTACTGCATGACATTGTAGCACTTCAGTTACCTTCTCGCAGGAGACAGTTATAAAAGCACATCTTTTTTCTAGCTGGAAAAATACGCTGGACAAAAGAGACGCTTTTACCACCATTTGTCGCAGGAAGAGAACTTAAGCGCTGCGACATCATGTGGTAAGGCATGGAGAAAGCCGCTACTCTCTAGCTCCATTTTCGTTTTCTTTTCTTGTGGGATAAGGCTCTAAAAGGCAGTCCAGGTATACTTCAGTTAAGGAAGCAGATCCAGATTTAATCCCTTCCTTCACTGCTTATTCCTTATGGAATCCTTGGATTTGTAGTTTTGTGAGATATGCCACAATAAACTACAAATCCTAGGATTCCATAGCATGGAGCCATGGCAGTTAAAGCAGTGTCAAACTGGATTAATTCTGTACTGCAGATGAAGCCTAAATCAAATCAAACCACCGCTCTGGAACAAGGGCCTACCAGCCAGGCGCCTCAGATCTCGTAGTGCATCGGCCTTCCTGCACAATTCGTCCGTTCCTTGCACATGTCGAAGTTGCATCCACAAGCTCCCCTCTGCCCTGGAAAAGAAAAACCCAGCGTGGTTTAATTTATGCTAAAGGCTAAGAGTGGTCTGGCAGCCAGAGCCCTCTTCCCCAGACTAGTGTCCTGGGGCACTACAACTCTCCAATACTCCAGCCTGTAGTTAGGAGATGATGGGAGTTGTAGTTGGACACATCTGCATGACTGTTGGTTTGAGAATGGCTTGGATGGAATTGTGGGTTGTTTTGGGGTCACCGTAAGGCAGACACAACTTGAAGACACACAATAACAACAACATAAAATTACCTCCAGGCTTTGTCTATAAGGTGCATACGAAACATAAATGAATTTCACATTTAGACTCAAATCCCATCTCCAAGGGACCTCATTATGTAGACACAAATAGTCCAAAATCTGAAAAGATCTGAAATCCAAAACACTCCTGGTCCCAAGCATTTTGGAAACGGAGACTCGACCGGCAGAAATCCATTTTTTTTCAGATGGAGTACTAAGTAGTATTAAAGCCTCAGATGTAAAGCAGATTTATACAGTTGTGGGAGTATGGCATAGTGGTTTGAGTGTTGGACTATGACTCTGGAGACCAGAGTTCAAATCCACCCTCAGCCATCAACCTCACTAAGTGACCTTGGCCAAGTCACACACTCTCAGCCTCAGGGAAAGGTGATGGCAATCCTCCTCTGAACAAATCTTTCCAAGAAAAGCCCATGATAAGGTTGCCATGATAAGGTTGCCATAAGTGAGAAACAACTTAAAGGTGCACAACAACAACAATGGGATGAAGTATAATATGATCCAGAATAAGATGCTTCTCCCTGCTTAAACTACACACCCTTTGAAAGCTGGGTTCTCCATGGCATTGCAAAACAGAACTGTCTCAGTCACATTTCTCCCTTTTCCATTTACCTGCTGTACCGAGTGGCCTCTTCCCGGTGCTCCGAAGACAGCTGAGACAAAATTGGGTGCCGAGTGACCAAAGGTGACCTTCCCAGGGGTGACTGGAGCAGACTTTGGCCACATCTCTCCGGCTCTGTGCCCCTGGACATCCGCACCTCTTGCTGTTTTGCTGCCGCATCCTGCCACTGGCAAAGAACCAGAACAAACCTCAAACTCCAAACATCTCCAAGCAAGATCCTTTTTGCACCAACTGGTTTCCCTCCTTTGTAGCCAATGCTGAGAAATGCTGGAAGCCACAGTCCCACAAACATGCCTAAATACCCTCAAGACACCAAATCCCGTCTGATCTTGGAAACTAAGCAGGGTCAGCCCAGGTTAGTACTTAGGTGGGAGACTGCCAATGGATACCAGGCTCTATGTCAGACAAAGGACCTGGCCAAACCACCTCTGAGGATACCTTGCCTAAGAAAACCCATGAAATTCATTGGATTGCCATAAGTTGAAAGGTGGCTTGTAGGTACATTCACAAGGCACCAGATCTTGTCTGAACTTGCAAGCTAAGCAGGGTCAGCCCTATTTAGGACTTGAAGGGAGACTACCAATGGATACTGGGTGTTGAAAGGCTAAACGTCAGTGGAAGAAACTGGCAAAACTATTTTTAAGTCTTCCTTGCCTAAGAAAATCCTACAAAATTCAAGGAGTCACCATAAGCTCAGTGTTCAGGACCACAGACAGTTCAACTGAGGTTCAAGTGGTGCCAAAATGAATTATTCCTGCACTGTGAATACAGCCAAACTGTATTGTTTCTACAGTGTAGATCAGCGATTCCCAAAATCTGATCCTCCAGGTGTTTTGGACTTTTAACTCCCAGAAGTTCCAGCCATCTTGGCCAACAATCAGGAATGCTGGAAGATGAAGTCCAAAACACCTGGAGGACCAAAGTCTGGGAACCACTGGATGCACTCCGAGATGGGCTGGATCCCAATAAAAATTACTTTGCAGTTGTAAATGCAGCCATAAATTTTATTGCCATAAACTGAAAATGACTTGATGGCACACAACAGCAACAACAACCACCTTGCAAGTCTTGCCACGTGCCGAAGTCCATTGCAAAATGTATGTCAACCCAAGCTCACTCTCTTTACAAAATGGATCCTATAGAGGCCAAGGCTACCATTACAGAAAATGAGGCAGCTGCCTCAGGTGGCAGATGCAGAGAAGTGGACAGGTAAAAGTTGGAGGAAAAAGCTATCTATGCAGTGTCCACCAGTGGCATCCCTTTACCATTGTAAAACTTATCCCGCAGCAGTGATTTGCATCAACTTTTGATGGGATTTTTGCAATTACATCTCAGAAGAGTCCTCCTTACCTTGCGGAAGCTGGTGGTCAGCACGGCCAAAGCGTGGCTCCTCTGGGCGATGCCCACTTGGACGTTCCTCAGCTGCACTGCCCATTGCAGGGCAGCCAGTCCCTTGCGCTTCAGCTGGCGCTCATACAAAGCCTGGGCAGTGGCTTTCTTCTCCAAAGTGTGGTTGCGCCAAGCCACGAAAGACTGTGCCAACAGAGGGTCCTTCTTTAGGGACAGAGGCCTGGGGAAGGGAAGAAACCGAACCCACAACTCAGGCCTGTGGGCTCTAGCAGGCTGGTTGGTGAATTAGTCAACTAAGGCTGCATCCACACTACAGAAATAATCCAGTTTGAGACTGCCACTGCACAATGCTATGGGAATTTGGGGAATTGTAATTTGTTGAGGCGCCAGAGCTCTCTCTGATGGAGAAAACTAAATATCTCACAAAACTACAGACCCAGGCATTCCCTAGCACTGAGCCGTGACAGTTCAAATGGTGTCAAACTGGATTATTTCTGCAGTGCGGATGCACTCTAAAATCTAAGGCCAAGAAAGGAGAGAAAAGAAAAACAGGGCCCTGATCCTCCCCTCCTGAGAAGCCAGCTATGTCAGGATTTCATTCTTCCTCGGATGTCATGCAATAAGGAGCAAGGAAATGCATCCTACTCGTGACCTGTTCCTGATTTTCCTTGTTTTCCTTTGCCTTCTTCGTTGCCTTTTCCTTTTATGCTGTGCCTTTCCAGACACACAAACATGTAAGCCACTGTGGAAACCTTGCTAGCTGTAGTGGGGTGTGAGGGATGGATGCATCACTTTAAAATGGATAATGAAGACCCTGGGGAACACTGATTTTAGCAAGGTTTCCCAGTTCACCTGATATTCCCCCGTCCTTCCTTGTCCTCTTACCTGTTTCTTTTCTTGTCCATCGATCTGTTATCTCTTTCCAGGTCCTACAAGCAGGAGAGAGAGTCAAGGCAGGTCAGGCTTTTGGGTTTAACCCAGTTACTTTATGGTTAGTTTGTTTATACTAGGGAATACGAAGAAAAGTGATGCCAGCAGCCTTAACCCCTTTGCATATGAATTTCCTAGAGGTGGCCTTTGGATGGTGGTTTTATCAAACTGCTTAAGTTCTATCTTTTGGTTTAAAATAAATGCAACATCCATATATATACCCAACCTCTTTGGGTGGTTCTTGTAGTCATATAATAGGACAACAAAATGCTGCATATCATGAACTACAGCTTCACCTGCATTGAATTAAATTGCTTGCAAACTTTTGGGGGGCAGGGGCCCATTTTTTGCACAGGTTTGCCATGTAACAGCAATAATAAGCTAGATTCTAGGTCTTCTCAACTCAAAATGGTTTCCAAAATGTCACAGTCCTTCCCCATGTACAGAACCTTCCTGCAGTTCCAAACTTGGCAAAACCAGAGCTTGGAGGGAAAAAACGTGGACTACAGCTCCCAAAATCCCCTACTGGGTGGGGGATTCTGGAAGTTGCAATTCAAAGCTGTCCTTCTCCAGGCTCTGAAACAAGCAATGCTCACCTTTTTTCGCGTGGCATCTATTCCATAATCTCGCCACTCCTTGGATGGCAGCTCCATCCTCTCTTTTGCCTTTTCTACAAAAGACTCCTCTCTCTGGCCCCTTTCGATGCCAAGCCAATCGTTGTCGCAGACAGAATCCAAGGGGCCCCTGGAACTCCCCACCACAAGGGTCGTTGGGTTGACAATTTGTGTGTTGTCAGAAGCTTGAGAATGTTCCTCAAGGTCTTTTTTGGTGGTTGCTACAAACGCACTGAGCTTCCACTGGGGCGAAAATGAGCTACACTCGTCCACGGAGTTTGCAACTGATGGAGTCCCAGCACTCTCTTCTGGTTCATGTGGGTCAAGGTCTTTGGAACCATTTCCAATCTGGTGGATTGGAACACTCTCCGGACCTCCAGAAGACCAAGCAGTCCAATGCCCTCCCCTTTGGGTGTCCATGTTCCCAGGAACCTTGGCACGCAATGTCTCCGAGGAGACCTCCAAACCACCAGTGGAGAGACAACCCAAGGGAAGATCCTTTTGACCCAACTCAGAGCAATGGGAAACACCAGAAGAAGGTTCTTCTGGACCATGGGTCTTCTGGTGGTGGTCAGTTTTCGGCCAACTACAACTGACCGTCTTTTCCAGAACCTGTTGCCCTCCTGAACATGGTTGGAGGAATGAAAAAGAGACCTCCTTGCCTAGAACAAAGTGTGAGGTTGGGTTGGAGAAACCTGTTGGCCAAGAATGGTCTAGAGTCTCTGTTGTAGGGGCATACAGTCCAGCAGTTTTGTACCTGGAGGTAAGGAGAAGAGGCTCATCATCTCCAAAAGCACCTGACATAGAACCAAGACCACCCCAATCCCTACCGAAGGAGGCACCCCATTTCTCCCCGGCTTGCCTAGCGTAGTTCTGCTCTGCAGTGAGCCGCTCTGTGATGCTTAGTGGGGGACTGGAGCAGGACTGGCGAGGGAGAGAAGAGTATTTGGAGTCCCAAGGGAAAGACCCTAAGGCTCCCATCTCAATTTCTTCCTGGAACCGCTGGATGGAGCAGCGCAGGTCTGCTGACCTTTGAGAAGACCGTAAAATGGCCTGGAGTGTGGCGGAAGGAGGATAGTTCTCTACCAGATCAGAGGTCTTCAGATGATCCAAAGTAAGGGGTGGCCCAGGAGAAGAGAAATCAATGCTACCATCAAAGTTTGTAGAGGAAGGACAAGAGCTATGGAGAAGGGAACCCTGAGATGGTATCTCCAACAATCTTGAGGAGGAGAAGGCATCTCCATGGCTTTCAAGATGCCTCTTGTTTCTTCGGTTGGAGAAGTGACCTAGAGGCTGTTTTGTCGCCTGATGGTCCTCACTCCCCATCCTGACCTTGGAGGTAGCATGATGAGCGGCTGGTGGACCTTCATGGCTTTGTTGAGGCAGGTTCTTTGTGGAGCTCCTCTTCAAACTAAGCTGGTCCAAGTGAGAGCTGTACACAGGCAGAAGAGGACAAGGGTTGCCAACATCCGCCCTGTTTTCAAGTCCGAACCACTGCAGTTTGGACTCAAGGTTGCTTTGCTTGTGAGACACAGAGTCAACAGTTGTCTCTGGCCAGTAGGGACAAGAAAGGTTGGTCTGAACCAGATGTGGTTTGTCCCTCCTGCTTCCTAGAGATGCAGCCCATGGCATTCCCTTGACAGTTGTTCCCCTATGGCTTGATCCAGGCTTAGCTGAGCCATTGTGAGGATGGGACACCCCAATGTGGCTTCCAGAAGAGAGGGAGAGATTAGCTGTAACGTTCTTCTGGATGTTCCTTTGCTCTGGAGAGGAACAAAACAAAATCAAATGCTAATTTTGATAGCATGCATGTCAAACATGTATCACTTTCCTCACATCGCCAGCATCTGGTGGCTCCAGTCATGTCACTGGAACGGTGAAACCACTCCAGGATGCAAATGAAATCTCCAAATTGCTGAACATTGTGCCTAAAAAGGTTCAGCAACTTGGGTCCAAAACACCCTACAGAAATAATCCAGTTTGAGACCGCTTTACCTGCCCTAACTCAATGCTAGTGAAACCTGGGAACTATAGTTTTGTGAGACATTGAGCCTTCTCTGTCGGAGAGCTCTGGTGCAACAATAAACTATAATTCCAGGATTCCCTAGTACTAAGCCAGGGCAGCTAAAGTGGTCTCAAACTGGATTATTTTTGCAGTGTATTTTGGATCTTGGACAGCTCAAAACCTGGAATGAATTCACCATCTGCTGACATGGAAGCCATGGAAGACACTGCTAAAAATTAACAACTGACACTGATCCTCAGACAGAATATTATTATTATTATTATTATTATTATTATTATTATTATTATTACCACCACCACCACTACAGTTGGCCCTCCACATTTATGGCTTTGACTTGTTATCGCTGTGTGCCTTCAAGTTGTTTCCAACTTATGGTGATGCTAAGGTGAACCTATCATGGTGTTTTCTTGGCAAGATTTTTTCTCAAAGGAAGTTTGCCGTTGCCTTGCCCTGAGGCTGAGAGAGTGTGACTTGCCCAAGGTCACCCTATGGTCTTTCCAATATCTTGATACGAAGCACTGGTTCTCTCACCAGTTGGAAGGCCTATGATAATTCCACGATGCCAATGGGGAAAGCAAAAGAGACCTTCCAAAAAGTAAAAACAACAAGCCAAGTTACTTTCCCAGCATCGTTAAATGACAACAAAATTGCTAGTCAAACACTACGAACCCTGAAAGTTACTTTCCCAGCCCAGCTCATTCGGATGTTGTGTCCCACAGCAATCCTAAGACTTAGAGACTTAGCTGTTCTGTGTTCAAAATGCCAGCTGAGGTTCTCAAGGGCCTGAGCTGGGGGATATACTCTGCCCTGGCGCAATCCCGTTTCAGGATTTGGGATTAGCAAGGGATATACAACCATCCCAGAGAGAAAAGGTGGCACCCTCCTCTTGCAAAAGGCTGTGCTAAGGCTCTTTGCAGGGTCTGTCCATTCCTGGAAGAGTGAACGCAGGCAAGGAAGCCAAAACAGGGTCATGGAGGAATAAAGGAGAGGAGCACCAAGCTGGCTGGGGGAACCTGGACATTTTGCAGAAGCAAAATTTCAAATAACCCTAAAAATGGAAGAGGGGGGGAATAACAGTAGTGGGATTGTTGTACAGTGGGTCTTTGGTATCCGCTGCGATTTGGTTCCAGGACCTCACATGGACACCAAAATCTGTGGATGCTCAAGTCCCATTTGCCTAGCAAAATGGTGTCCCTTATATCAAATGGCAAAATTAAGGTTTGATTTTGGGGATTTACATTTGGCC
The DNA here is from genome assembly GCA_026167975.1 of Phrynosoma blainvillii. NCBI lineage: Eukaryota > Metazoa > Chordata > Lepidosauria > Squamata > Phrynosomatidae > Phrynosoma > Phrynosoma blainvillii. The sequence goes on from JANUYF010000015.1 coordinate 8,741,416, forward strand.
CTTGGTATCCACTGGGGTTTGGTTCCAAGACACATTGTGGATACCAAAATCCATGGATGCTCAAATCCCATTAAATGCAATTGCATAGCAAAATGGCATTCCCTTATATAAAATTGCAAAAATCAAGGTTTGCTTTTGGAAATTATTGTGGAGTATTTTCAAGCCATGGATGCTTGAATCCGTGGATGAAGAATTTGTAGATATGGAGAGCTGACTGTATGTGCATGTGTGTATATGTGTGTGTGTGAGAGTGTGTGCATACACACACACACACACAATATTTTCAAGCTATGGATGACTGAACCCATGGATTTAAAAAAATCCATGCATATGGAGGGATGGCCATATGCACAAAATTGGAAATACCTGGTCATTCCTTCAAAGACTTACAGAGCTTAATAAATTTGCAGGAGCGGAAAAATGTACTAATTTGAGAAGGAACTATTTTGTAGTTGTGTGCCTTCAAGATGGTTTCCGACTTATGGCAACCCTAAGGAGACCCTATCATGGGGTTTTCTTGGTAAGATGGCGTTCCCCAAGGCTGAGAGCATGTGACTTGCCCAAGGTCACCCAATAGGTTTCATGGCCAAGTTGGGAATCAAACCCTGGTCTCCAGAGTCATAATCCAACACTCAAAAGGGTTATGTCACACTGGCTCCAAATCAAAATCTACCTTCCTGTAATTTCATGCCCAACACACAACTTTTCCTTGTATGTTTTGCTCTCCGTACCTCTAATTATCTTCTTTGCCCTTCTTTGAACCTGCTCCAGCTTCTCTAGATCTTTCCTAAAATGGAGGAATCGGGGGATCAGTGACCCTCACAGCTTTTTCCTCCAAGAGAGAGGAATAAACCAACATATTTTGCTCTAGTTTTCCCGCTCGCCTTGTTCGCAAGAGAGCAAAGTGTGTCTGGCCAACCATTGGTTAAGCAAACAATGCTATGCATCACTCAATGTCTGGGAAAGTTATTCTTTCTTTGGACTGCAACTCCCACAATCCCCCAACTCCTGCCTTGACTGGAGAATGCAATGTGTGTATTTGGTTCCTCGTCTGCCCAATTGATTAATTCTGCAATATTTTCCTTGCCTCTTTTGAGGATGAAACCCCAATTTGCTGTGGGCCATAGCCTTCCCTCAGTTGCCTCCTTTCACGGTTAGGGGATTCTGGGAGTTGCAATGCGAAAGAGGGCAACTTTCTCCAAATCCCAAGCCAGCCAAAGCCAAGGCCTGCTAAAAAGAGACATGCTTTCTTGACCAAGGCTAGATGGTCAAGCGCATGTTTCGAAAGACGCACCTCCCACGTCCAAAACCACCACCTCTCGTCCGAACGGGGGTCTTACTCACTCCGATCGCCACCCCTGGACATCTCCTGTCCAAAAACTGCGGCCTGAGGACAGACCGACTCCTCTTTGTCTCCGGCTCCTCCGATGGGCAAAGCAAAATAAAAACACCCCTGTGGTGTTTCCACTCCCCTTGGAAAGCCAACCGGCTTGTCCTTAATGCCCCAAATCCCACTGCAAGGGAGTGGAAGCCATCTGAGTCCCTCTAAGCAGCTTAGAGGCCACGATTAATGAGGCCAGTTAGTCACTGGGACTCCAGATGTCCCGAGTGCGAAAGGAGGGGAGGCTTTGATCTAAGGCTAATGAGAGCAGAACCCGCCAATCAGGCAGACAAGCAACAAGACACAACAACAACAACACACACAAGTGTACATGCACCATAGGAGGATGCTCCACCTGGATTTTAATGCCCTTCTGGACTGCTATGAAAGACAATGCCAAAGACAGTAGCCACACAATGTGTTTCCAGCTAACCAGTCTTCTTTTTCCTCCGTCTGCAAACCAGAGCTCAGGGCCAGCATCATCACAACAACAACTTTTATTTATAACCACCAAAGGAAATAACATCTAAGATCGACAATCAAAGGCAAAGGCAATAAAACATGACACTAAAAACATCCATGCAACGGATCGCTCTCTGAGCTGCCATCTTGTAGCTCCCCAGGGATGCAAACCAGACTTCAGGGTCATCATCATCATCATCATCATCATTGATTTATAACATTTGGAGAACATCCAAAACATACAATGGATCACACAATGGTAGAATTCCTTCTCTTTTTTTGTTTGGATCATTAATCCCCCAGAGAGTCTCTTTCTTCTTGCGGAGGCTTACATACATATAAATCCCACCTCACGTCCACCTTCTTCTTGTTTGCCATACATTTTTCTCCATCTCCGATACATTTCTTTATTACACTCCATTATCTTCCTTGCTTATCTGATTCATGATACTATATTGAGTAGGGTCTACCACCACTATATACTTTCCATACAATGTTAGGCCCATTTCGTATGACTCAAACGTAGCCCATGATAAACATACTTGATTTTATAACAGCACATATCGATATGGAGTGTTTTAGCATTCAATATCCTAATCTACAAGATTGGACCATTTTTCTTTACATGGTTTTATAACAGGGAGCCAATCTTCTTCCACATTTCCCAGTGATTTGCTTTGAATCAAACCAGATGTTATATATTTCAAAAGAAAGATAACCAGTACACCACACTAGCTCACGAAATGCCATGGCGTCTCACAAGGTAGACCAGACTCCCAAGGAAATTGCAGATCCCATACGCTTACCTGGCCTCAGGTAGCCATTTAAGGGAGACGGCGGGATGTTTTCCTTCCTCTGGCCTCTTCTGTTCGGATTTTCCATCTCCGCACAATGAAAGCATTTGCTGCTTCCAACCCTGGATGCAATGATCTGGAAGAGTACATCGGAGGTTAATGGAAGGGGAGTAAGGAGTTTGTGATCCAAGGTGATAAAAGCAGGTCCACCTTGTGGTTCGTGGCCTTTGACTTGTGTCCAAAACAGAAATTGTATTTTATCACTTGTTAGCTGCCCCGACTGACCTCAGAGGGGCGGGGTATAAATAAATTTATTATTATTATTATTATTATTATTATTATTATTATTATTATTTAGAAATAACCCACTTTGAGACCACTTTAACTACCCTGGCACAGTGCTAGGGAATCCTGTTTTTTAAACTTTGCATTTTAATGTTTTCTACTGTTTTAACTTGGATTGTTTTTTAGAGTTGTTAGCCGCCTTGAGTCCCTATGTTGGGAGGAAGGAGGGATATAAATGAACAGAATCATCATCATCATCATCATCATCATCATGGGAGCTGTAGTTGGGTGAGACATTCAGCCTCCTCTTGGCAGAGAGCTCTGGTGCCACAGCAAACTACTGTTCCCCAATTCTATTGCACAGAGCCATGGAAAAGTGGTGTCAAAACTGGACTGATTCTGGAGTAGCCTTAGCAAGGGAAAGGTGTCCTGATGCTAACTTTTTGGAGCCAAAGATCCGAGGCAGCCTGCAAGTTTGCCCCATTCACACATGCAGGAGGAGAAGTGGTGACACCAAAAACACCACCTGGATCTCAGACTGCTTTCAGATGTAGGACTCTTTGTACGTTCATAATGCAATACCTTGGAGATGCGACCCAAGTCTAAACACTATGGAATTCATTTATGTTTTGCATCCATCTTATACACATAGCAGCCTCCTGTATCGTTTGCAACACCTTTGCCTGACGAAGAAGCCAGTGGAGCTTCGAAAGCTTGCAACATCTTTTTGGTGCATTTCGGTCGGTCCAATAAAAATCTCCCCATTTTGCAGGTTTTGGATGCGGCTGCAAAGTGTACTTGGGTTGCAATCCCTGTTGTGTGGATTTGGGAGGATACCATACCTGGCGGTGTAATGTTACACATAATAATTTTTGTGCATGAAACATAGTCTGCATGCACTGTTTCTTCTCTTGTTAGTTCCTAATCTGAATTAAAGACTCTCTTGTTTTCCAAAGCCCTTGGAACTTTTTTTTTTTTTAATCATCTTTATAATTCCATATTTGATTACATGCATCAGTTGCTCTTAAAGTATTGCATTTTACTGGCATAATTTGTGTACAATTACTGCATAGTTGGACAATTATTATTCCGCAGGCTGTACGCCTTTTGGCAGGATCTCATGTGTTGAATTGTTTGATATCTAAAGAGCTCTAAATACATTTATGGCTCTAGACAAACCACTGTTAACAACAATAATCCAATGAACCCTCCGCAAGGAAAGAAGTCACTCTCTCAGCCCTCCAAGTGGACTATTTCGGAATATGCCAGCAATAAAAGGGAGAAACTCACAAAGTACCAAGGTACCAAATATTTAAAAATAAATATATATCCCCAAGTACTATATATCCCAGTTAAACATGATACTAAAATTATATTTTACAATTAACACCAGGTGGCTAACAGTGACAACCATCCATTCCCCTTACAAAATGCTAAGTACAACAAAATTACAACAAAAGAAGTAAGTCCTTCTGGCCTCTGCTGCAGAAAATCATATAATTGTAAATGGAGGCTAGTGAAACAAATATCACAAAGGATACGTGATATACTGTTAAATCTTCA